>JAJOZX010008981.1:0-166881 GCA_023014485.1 Bathynomus jamesi
TATATATACACACACACACTAGAATGGTCTTTGCGCTTTGCGCAGCAAAACCCCCTAAAAACATACCCCTACTCCCAGTTACCCCTAGGTTATGTTGCTAAAATCCTCCTGGTTCTCCCTTAATGTGTACATTGTATACTAAATTTGGGATAGATTACCCTAACCATTTAGGCGTATATAAACGAACGTAGAACAGACAGACATCGTCATCCTCTTCATCATCATCCCACATATATACAGTGCGTATACTATATATAAGCTGCATTGAGTTTACCAGATATAGTCTTTATATATAATGAACAAATGAGTAAAATGAGATAGTCAATGTTTTCCGTTCAAAATCGCCATTCACACACACACATACACACACACACACATTAAAAAACAGTGAAGGTTTGAAAACCAACTTGCAACTAAATTCAGACCAGTGCCCTACATAATTATTCAGGTTTAACGTTATTGTATAATTTTTATTGAAACATTAATTGAATATAAATATAAATTAAGTGAGTTTCATACTGAAGAATATATATATATATATATATGTGTGTGTGTGTGTGTTGGACAAACTAATAGAAACACCATGTGATAATGTTGCCACTTTTTGTATGTTTTTCAGAGGACTACCGAGGTATGATCACATGTTTTAATGTTTAATTGTATAACAAATATAGTAAAATTTTTATAAACCTAATGATCTATAGTGTTTTTCAAAATATTTTGAATGGGCGATACTAATGAGGATGAGAGACGTGTCTGATTTTGGAACGGGACAAATTGTTCGTGCCCGGTTAGTTGGTTGTTCTGTGACAGAAACGTCAAAATTTCATAAGATATCCGCAGTAGAGGAACGATACCTAAAGTTATGACTGCGTGGTAAAGTTACAGCAAAATATCTACAGACAAGATCAACGGTAGAGTAGTCGAAAATGTAAGTTGGACAATCAGGACAGACGTATGTTGTCAAAAGTTGGGATTAGAACTCCCAGAACAACTATAACAAAGGTTTGTGCACAACTAAATACGCATCTAACTCGACAAATTTCGGTCAAAACAACTCGACGTGAATTGCGCAAAATGCACTTTCATGGCAGAGTTGCAATACGCAAACCCTTGATTATACAATCAAATTCATTATCCCGAAAGAAGTGGTGTATGGAACTCAAGGATTGGTCTTTGGAGCGGTGGGAAAAAGTAATATGGTCAGGTGAATCCTCCTTCACCCTATTTCCAATAAATGGTCGAGTTTATATATGGAGACAGCCGAAGGACGCCTACAACTCTGACTGCATTCTACTATCGGCTGAGCATGGAGGTGGTTCGGTTATAGTTTGGGCAACAATCTCGTGGGAATATTTAGATTCAATGATTACATTAGAAGGTAGAGTAACTGCTAATGACTATGAAGCCAACCTTGGTGAAGCCAACCTTTTGTTTCCTGAAGGAGGTGCAGTTTTCCAAGACGGTAATGCACCAATATACATAGGTGAAGAGATTATATCATGGTTCACCAAACATGAAACTAAAGTACATCTTCCTTAGCCTGTTCAATCACCGGAATTAAATATTATTGACACCACGTAGTCAATCCTCGAGAATAAGTTAAGGAGCAGATTTCCACCGCCGATGTTCCTCAAGGAACTTGCGGCCAGTTTTAAAAATTTGTATCACTCAATTCCACACAGAATTGAAGCAATTTTGTCTACAAAGGGGTGTCCTGCCTTCTATTAATTAATAAAATGCACGGTTTCAAGGGTGTTCCCATTATTTTGTCCAACCCATATAGTTGAAATGTGTGTATATATATATATATATATATATATAAATATATATATATATATATATATTATATATATAAATAATGGATTTAGCTCAGAATGGTCCCCTGAGGTTTTTTTGATACACACAGACCGTGCATGGAACAAGGAACTCCTGGGAAAATTAAATCCACTATAGTCCGACTAAGTAATGGTAAATGACAAACTATAAATTTTTCTTTTTCATGATGTTAGCCCAACGTGGGCAACGGTTCACTCGCAAAGAGGACCCCAAAATATAGCTTCCCTCACCAGCTATCTGCGAAGCAGATAGGATCCAGCTTTGGGACAGGATCTAGGAACAGCTACGCCTAGCCTACTATATTCAGAACCTCAATATAAGCAAAAGACTCGTTGCATTCACGTCAGATTCAATACATAAGAGGAAAAGGGGTAACTATTGTATTTTTAGCCAAAAACCAAAACTTAAACCTCAACTGGCAAAATTGACCCGTGTTTGTCATTTACCCGTGTTTGTCATTTACCATTACTTAGTCGGACTATAGTGGATTTAATTTCCCCAGAAGAGTTCCTTGTTCCATTGCACGGTCTGTGTGTATCATATAGAGTGTATATATATATATAATATATATATATATATATATATATATATATATATATAACTTACAGGAAAATTAAATTGGGCTGAAAAACTTTATATAGACCTTCCCATGGTTATTTACAATACTAATTATTATGTAAATAAATTTAAATTATGTACATAAATCTCAATTTTTCCAAAAAACTTCATAAAATTCAAAATAAAAATCTAAAAAATTATACATATTAAAATGATCCATATAATATATTGCTGATTTTATACACACATATATATTTCACCTCGTTAATATGAATTCCTCGAAGTTAACATATTAAATTATTTATATTTTAATATTAATATATTTAAAACAAGGTCGAGATAAATAAATAAAGGAAATGGTTGGTTTGTTTCAGGGCAGTTTCAAATAATATAAATTTTGCCTTCAATTTCACCGCATAAACGAAGCAATGGAGAATGTGTGTTCCATGTAAATATTAATATTAGCAGATCAGGTGTGAATGATAGACAAGTACACAATTTGATAGGTTAAATGACCTTACACTGTAGTATAATAGGCAATTAGATTAGTGTTTATATACATTTGCGTTCTAAAGTAGATATTGGGTTTCAAAGTTACAGTAGATGGGGACTGTCAAATAGATACAGTAACATTCATTCACGCGGGCCAGCGTCCATAGCTCAAGGGGGTAATACCATTTCTCCTTAAGCGAAGTGAAAATACTGAAGTTGGGGTTTCGAACCTCGATGATGCTGGTAATAATAATAATAATAATAATAATAATTAATAATCCGGGAGTTAAGGCAATGCATTAGTTTGGCTCGAACGTCTCGCCAGTTTTTTTGGCCCTCCTAATTGGTTATTACTAACACCAACACATACTTTCCGGAGAATCTTCGATAAAATAAGTTACAAGAATGCGTTACCCGTGGCATATCACGTTATTAAACGTGAGCTCGTGCGTAAACCCCAATCCAAAAAACTTAAAATGTGACTCAATTAAAAAAAAAAATTTAGTATTAAAAGTTCAACTATTAATAAAAAAATTTTTTTTTTAAAAACGGTTGTCTTTTTTGTTAATTTTCTATTTCATCTCTCTATATTGTACAGGGTGTCCCATAAGTCCGGTCTCATAGGAAAATTTATTTTAAATGTTCAAAATGATGCAGGTAGAATAACACGCAGGTAGAATAACACAACACGCGGGTAGAATAACACACAATGGCTAATATAGAAGCGAGTTACACTCGTGAGGAAATTTTATCGTTTCCATATTAGTTATTTTACTCGCAACGAAAAAAAACAGGGTCCCAAAACAAGACATCAATTTGAACATTTGTTTTAGTTCTAATGTATTACTTTGGTAAATTTAATCTAAAATAAATTTTCCTACGAGACCGGACTTATGGGACACCCTGTATGTAAAAAATGTTAATTTAGCAAAATCTTTCTACAGAATATTCATACTTCATTTACATATTGTAAAAAAAAAGCTACTTTAAATAAATTACCTATAAATATAATAATAATAAAGTTATCCCAAGAAAAGTCATTTCTCTTCATAAGCAAACCGTTATTTTTCAAAAGACTAAAATATGACTACGAAATTATTTAATAAATGATTACTGGAAAAATAAATTAAAAAAAACAGTATAATTACATTAGAAATCTATATCCATCACATAATAAAATGTAACATATATACACACTGTGTGTGTGTGTGTGTGTACACATGAATAAATCAGCGATTAAATGTTTTATGAGAAGGATCTATTGTGCAATTTTCCCTGAAACTGTTTCTGACCAACAAAACAATAAAGGCGAAAGTTTTCGAGCAGATTATGTAAACAGTTCGACTGAATTCTCTCACAAATTAATTAAATTTTAACTTTTAAATAAACAATGCCGATATGACGTTAAAGAAATCAGAAGAAAAGACACACACACACACATATATATATATATATATATATATATATATATAATATATAAATTTTTCTTTTTTTTTCGTGTGTATGTTCGTGTGTGTTCTTGACTACATTACGAAACCACCACAATCTTTAGGCTATACATCATAACACGAACGTGTTGGGTAACGACATTAACGGTGTCGCCATAGTTTCAGACATATTTTTCTACTGAAAATCATTAAATATGATGAAAAACGAGATGTAATAAAGGTTATGTTAGGTTAAATTAAGTAGGTTATTGAAATTAGGTTAAATATCGTCATCCACAACTGAAAATATCGCCGTTTCGTGAGGTATCCAAACGTGTATGTGTGTGTGTTTCTCCTTTATGTTTAATTTTAATTACTGTTAATGTATTTAAATCTGGAAGAAGTAATTTGGATAATGGTTCTTATTATAATTTCGCTTTTGAACGTATACTGTAATTATCGTATAATTAATATGAGAATTACATCCACAGTAATTGCAGGAAACAAAATGAGAAAATTGAAAATTGGTAAAAGGAGAGAGAGAGAGAGAGAGAGAGAGAGAGAGAGAGAGAGAGAGAGAGAGAAGAGAGAGAGAGAGAGAGAGAGAGAGAGATTGATTGATTGATTGATTGTACATGTGCTACTACTGATGAAATAATAATAATACCTTATTATTATTATTATTAAGAAGACGAAGAAGAAAAGTATTTACGTCAGTGCACGACTTAATTTTAATATAGGCCATATATATATATATATATATATATATATTATAACTTAAGAATAATTCCTAAAATGGTTTGACTGACAAACTCCTCGAAGCATCTCTACATGAATACTTTAAATATTCTTCACATCACACGTCACTCTCATTACAACGACAGTTATAGAAATTACTGCTATAATTTAGTTTCTAATATCCGTCGTAAGAAATAAGGGCGACTACTTATTCTTTTTTCTATAAAGAGCAATACGAAGAACATCGACCCCCGAAAAAATGTGTTAATGTTAAAATGAGTAATATATATATATCACACACACACACACACACACACACACACACACACACACACACACAGAAGGTATTAGAAAAGGATATAATAACGCTTTTATGGGTAATAAGGAAGGTGTGACTTAGTTTATTCACTGTCCCCTTATGAATGAGTATATAAGTGAGAGACTCGCTCTTTTTTAATCGTTGTTCATTATAAACGCTGCGAGATAATGAAAAGAAAATAAGAGACTTTCCATACGATAAGAGAGTGTAAAATATTTTCCCCGAGATATTTTTTCCCAACCTTAACTGGTAAGATTTTTTTCTTCTCCAACTTTCTAAACTAAAATTACCGTCTCTAATTATTGGGAATTCTTCTTTTTTTTTGTCTTTTTCTGTGAAAAGTAATTTTGATATTTTATCCGAATTAACTCGCTCTTATTAATAATTTGATTAATAATAATAATAATAATAATATTTTGAAGGTTGTTATTGTTTTTTTTTGTATCAGAGAGAGAGAGAGATTGGCATAACGAAGGAAGGAAAACAAATTCTTTTTGGAGTTAGGAATAATTAGTTATGCCCTAAATTTCTTATCAATTTCGAATTGCTGCCGAACAAAATATTCAATTCAGTGTTGTCATATACGGCAGTAGGATTGTCTCGCAACGGGAATAGGAGTCATTATTATAATTATGGTAGTTTAAAATTTCAAAGTCGGTCATTACTATGCGAAGTCAAAGTCGTACAAAGTACTTTCACGCGTAACAAAAAGTGTAACGCAGTTACACACTCATTCACAATAAAAAACTTACAAATAACAAGATGGTCATTTTCACCGTTTTTGCGTGACCTACTTTAAAATGCATATTTGCTCAGGAGGATTGTCAAATGAAGGGCTTCACGAATAGCTTCCAACATGATAGAAATTAATATAAAATATTTATAAACACACACACACACACACACACATATATATATGAATGATATAAAGCTGAAGGTAAAGCGTATCTTCCTCATGACGTGACTGCAAATAAGGACGTGATTTCGCGTGAGAATTTGGAGGTTTAATTAAGGAGTTACTGATAAGGTATGCATGGATGTATTTTAAATCTTCTGCCTTTCAGCACTTCTATAATGCAATAAAAAAGAAGCGAAAAGAGAAAGAGAGTAAGATAGAGCATGACCATAAGAGAGAGAGAGAGAGAGAGAGAGAGAGAGAGAGAGAGAGAGAGAGAGAGAGAGACTACTATAAGGAAGAAGAAACAATGAAAGTTTAAGTACTTAAATCATTCGCTAATTTTGAAGGTTATTCCCGTTCATAATTATCATGGATCACGCAACGACTTTAGGTTTTATTTGCAGAATGAAGTTGATGTTTGGAAAACACAGATTCATTACTTCTCTCTCTCTCTCTCTCTCTCTCTCTCTCTCTCTCTCTCAGCACGAAGGTACTGGTCTGGATAGTGTTCGGTGTACCGCGACAGTCGTTGCCGATAGAATAGACAAACTGAGCGCGTTTAAGGCTCCTGGGCCAGACCAGTTCCTCCCCAGTGTTGCGAGAGGTGCGCGACCAGGTGGCTCCCCACCTGGCTACAATCTTCAACAAATCGTTGGAGACGGGCCAGGTGCCTGGTGACTGGAGGGAAGCCAATGTGACCCCTATCTTTAAAAAAGGGGATCACGAAAATCCAGGGAACTATTGTCCCATTAGTCTCGCTTCGTTTGTAGGTAAATTATTATTTATTAGAGGGGATAATAGCGGATAGGATCGTTGACCATTTGGATTCCTACAAGCTGCTTGGGGACTCCCAACATGGGTTTAGACGGCATAGGTCGTGTCTCACCAACTTGCTCGAGTTTTCCACGTCATGTTGAGTGAGTACGATAAGAGTGGGGTGATTGATATACTTTATCTTGACTTTGAGAAGGCCTTTGATAAGGTACCTCACCGCCGGCTAATGGCGAAAATGCGCGCGCTCGGTATTGGTGGGGAAGTAGGTAGGTGGATTGAAAACTGGCTGAAGAATAAGCGGCAGAGGGTTGTAATTAAAGGGGCTAGTTCGGGTTGGGCCTCGGTCACTAGCGGGGTTCCTCAGGGTTCCGTTTTGGGGCCGCTGTTTCATCTCCAGTGATAATGCACTCCAAAAAGTTTTCACTTTCATTATGATACCGCGTCAAAAGACGAGAGCAGATGTCCATACCTGGATTCATCACTATGAACCAGAAAGCAAACGACAAAGCATGCAATGGAAGCATCCAACATCTCCCGTTGCAAGGAAGTTCAAAGCGCAGCCGTCAGCAGGTAAAGTTATGCTAACACTGTTTTTGGGATACACGAGACCCTATCCTTGAACATTATCTAGAGCGTGGAACTACAGTAACAAGTGCATCGTATTCGGACATGCTTCGGAATGAGTTAAAGCAAGCAATTCGCACAAAACGGAGAGGGAGATTGTCGGAAGGTGTTATTCTGTTACACGACAATGCGCGCCCTCATACTGCTGCACAGACTAGAAAATGCCTTTAAGAACTTAAATTTGAAGTTCTCGACCATCCAGCCTACAGTCCAGACTTGACACCTTCGGATTTTTACCTGTTTGGACCACTAAAAGACGCTTTAGAGGTCAGCGATTCCAAGGCGATGATGACCTGAAGGAGGCGGTGCGTGAAAAAACATTCTTTTGTGATGGCATTAGGAAGCTTGTAGATCGCTGGACTAAGTGTATTGAGGAACAGGGAGACTATGTTGAGAAGTGATGTGTTTATAATCTATCAGATGTGAAAATAAAATTGTGAAAATAAAAAGTGCGGATACTTATTGAATTACCCTCGTGTGTGTGTATATATATATATTGACGATTGGTTAGGTGTTAAGTCGTAATATTTGTTAGTTTTAACGTTTTATTTGATGGATTCATGTAAAAAATGTCGGATCACCTGAAGATCAGGGCCCCCAGCCTTCTTTAGTTAGCTTTATAAGGCTAACTAACGAAAATATCACGACCTAACCTAACCATTCGTTAGGTCAACTGTATGCCCTTGACGATTGGTTAGGTTAAGTCGTGATATTTTCATTAGTTAGCCTTATAAGGCTAACTAAAGAAGGCTGGGAGGCCTGATCTTCAGGTGATCCAAAATGCCTCCTAAAGATCCTAGTGTAGTTTACGTTCCCCAGCTTTGATCTAGAATAATTTGTGTCCCCTTTTGCGTCAAGGGGAAATAAACTACATTTGCTCCAAATTTCCTTGCTACTTTTCCAGGATCAAGGTATTTTTTTCACCCTTTTTCCCTCCCCTCCTCTGGTGTGTGCACTGCCGTTTCCTGGCATAAGCAGACTAAGCGGCCGCTTAGGGCCCCGCTGCTACTACGGGGCCCCTAGACAGGCTCAGTGGGCAAGAATAGGAATATAGCTGGTTATTATTATTATTATTATTATTGTCGTATTAATTAAAGTTTTGGTGGGTGGAGGGGTGGGGCCTCAGTAGTATAGCCGCAAAAGGGGAGAGTGCAAGAATGTTGCAAGTGATGACGTAATGTTGCAAAGGGGGTGGGGGTTGTTGCAAAGGGGGAGGGGGTGCAAAAAAAAGAGAGAAAAAAGAAAATTCCCCCAAAGGGGGGATGCTGCAGGTGCAACAAGGAAAACTTGGAGGCGGCGTTATCCCCCAAGAGAAAGGAGGAGAGAAAGGAGGAGGAGAGGTGTTCACCTGGCAGGAGCCAAGTGCACATTAAGACTTCAGCCGAGTAGGCGTTGTTTTATAGGCTCCTAATCAGCCAGTTGGCGTAAATGGCTTGAGTTGCCAGATACCGCGATACCATTGTATACATTATTATAGACTCCTAATCAGCCAGTTGGCTGTAAATGGCTTGAGTTGCCAGATACCTCTTTTTAGCAGGATTATTGTATACATTATTATTATATACGCCTAATCAGCCAGTTGGCTGTAAATGGCTTGAGTTGCCAGATAGCGCCATGTATTCTCTAATCGAAGACCGAGTTGCCAGATACCATTGTATACATTATTATAGACTCCTAATCAGCCAGTTGGCTTAGAAGGCTTAAATATTGCCAGATACCGCAATACCGTTGTATGCATTATTATATTTCTTAAAAGAATGCCGGTAGTAGAAGGCGTAACAATTAAGTAAAACAACATTGCATCATTCTGTTTATTATAAATATATAGAAAATAAATATACATTTCAATTGAGGAATAAGCATATAACAGTCCAGGAAATATATACACACAATTATGGATATATATAAAATAAAATATACATTTCAAATAAATATACACTTCAATAGAAATATGTACATAACAGTACAGGAGAAATATCACGCAAAATATATATATAAATACAAATCAATAGAAATATGCGTATAATCAGTACAGGAGAAATGTCAAGCAAAATATATATATAAATACAATTCACTTTTTTTTCAAAATACTAAACTCGGTCTTAATCGAGTTTACAATTACATCATTATTGCTCTGCATTACGCAGTATATGCGGCTTAATAATATTTCACCGCTTAAAGTATAGGGAAACCTGTATTCGATATGAAGGGCTTTCATATCGTTCAGTACTATTTTTGTTCCCACTTTACAACCGGTTGGTAAGTCATCTTTAAACACGTCTAGAATACAATCAAAAGCACGCACAAAGAGTTCATCGTTAGCTACATTATTAAATACAAGTTTATAAACACGCTTTTCCAATCGAGGGTTTATTTCTACCGACTCGAGCTTTTCAATCGTGAACTCACTCAACATAGCGGCAATTGAAATAATCTTCTAAATCGTTACGACAACTGCGCGTTATATAAAGAAATAGTTCTTCAGGGTGAACGGTGTAGGTGAGCTCAGCCTTGTACCGATCAATTGCTTTGTACCAAAGTTCATGGTATTTCAAAGAGTCTAAACTTTTTAAATAAACGTCCAGCTCTAGACCATTCTCACCAGCCCTACACTCGGTAAACCCATCGAGCAGAGCGGTGTAGGCGTATTCAAGTAATGTATCAAAATAAAGCATGTCCGTAACACGCGCGTTTAATATAGGTTTCAGCTTACGGAATCCGACGATTTCAAACATTCTGTCGAAGATGAAACGGTTTCGCGTAGGAATAAGAGCGTTATTATCAGAAGCATTCTTCCACATCAGCCGTATATCAATGCACGGCCGATCGTTATTTATACACAACGTACATACAACGGCGTATGAGGGTGCGTCACTAATCTGCTCTCTTCTTGTACCTACGTTAACAGGTATTTTATAACGATCTTCACTCCACTTCTCAACTATCACAAAGATTCTATTCATCTCCTCGATACTTAAATAAACCCGTTTGTTTGTCGGTCTACATTCCGTTTCCAGTACATAGCTAATGGTACCGGAATTACGCCTGAACACGCGCAACGATTTCGTCACGGACACATCGTACGAGGCGTGAGAATGCTGCTCAAAGGAAGTTCCATCGTATTCGAGGAGCGCACGTCCACTCGGCTCAAGCTCTGAGATAACTATGAGCCGTGTGAGGCACGCAGGTAGGCAGGAATGGTTCGACGGGCGGCTGACTCGATGATACGTGAATGGGCTTGTTCGTATGACCGCGAGTCGAATTGTTGTACATATTTCGGTACAAGAATATCACTACCAGCCTACGCACCAGACAGTTTGGGTAAGAACTAGGAACATTTTATGTTTTACTAAACATCTCCACACTCCGGCGCACTATTTGAGAGGAACATATGTTCATATTTTTCCTTTCTGCCCATCAAACGATACTCGTCTCTAAACTCTGTTAAAAATTCACGCAGGGCACTAGCCACAACCTCACTACGAACCTCATCATGATATACGTTAATATAGTGATAAAAATACTTAAGATTGTCCATGATCACGAGATTCACATTTTCAGTCGTAGGGTATGAGTAATCGACATGGTGTAGCATGACGTAATACCGCTTGTCACACCACCCATCAGCAAGACTCATTATCCATACCTGCTGCTTCTCTTCTGCACGCGTTGTTTCTTTTACTTCACGGTGTATGTGAGACTTTATAAAGTTTAGCTCTGCAGTATACTTCAGCACATCGTCTATGCAACGAAAGCCTTCAACGGTCTCACCAGAACATCCGTAGAGTATTTGTACATCTTGGAACTTCGCACAATCCAATGTGTTTTTAAAAGAGGCATAGGAGGGAGGAATAGGAAGTTTTTCGGTATCCACCACATCCTAGCACTTTACTGAATACCATTTCGTAAACGTTGTACAAGCAATATTAAAGGTAGCCATTTGAATACACGCCTGATCTGAATACACGTCTGATCTCTCGGGCTTACTGCGGTCGACTGACCACGCAGGGATTCCCAGATAGTAGCATGACTCACGGTCTTACAGTGGGCGGAGCTTAGAACTTTCACCTACACACACACACACACACACACACACACACAAAGGAGAAAGTGAAACGCTATTTGAAACATGATTTATTTAATAAACGAGATATTCAAGTTATATATATTTACAAATACGATTTAATAAACGAGATATTCAAGTTATATATATATATATATATATTTACAAATAGATACGATTATATACAAGACGTGTGAGTTAGAAGCAGTATTGGTATCCACAGGGTACGGTATCATAGGTACCAGGTAACTGGTAACGTTTCCTATAGGTGTTACGGCACACCATCGTACCCCTAAGTTCCTTCACGCCCCCCAGCTTCTGCGCCCGAAAATTGTGGGTGCCTACAATTAGTTGGGGAGGTTGTTCATCATCGTCCAAACATATTAGATACTTCAACGACTCAAAGTTAACAACCTCCCGATTCGCATGGTTGAGCGTAATACCCTTTGCCTTCACGATATATTTCATTTCCTCCCCCACCCTGACCCGTACCCCATAAGTCTTAGGTCCTGTTGAGGCAAAAGAGTCGGCGTATGCGTTGTCCCCATACTCATCCTTGATCTCATCAGTGAGCTCGCCGAGGAACTCCCCAATAGTGGGCATGTATTCACCCTCCCTCTCTGTGAATATCACGCTATCTGTATCGGCATACAATACTCTCCGCCCAAGAGAATGCAATAGACCCCAAAGTTTTATACGGGCGTAGGCTGTTGTGAAGCTGGCCACAGGTATGTTTGTAACCCTTGAGGTATCTGTGGCAAATTCAGTGTTGTACTTTATTACGTAAGTATTACCTACATTTACGATCTCCATGACCTCTTTATCGGGGGCATTGGCATAATCCCAGACATCGCTATAACTTTGTGCCAAATGAATGCTCCCTCTGCCGGTATTCTGCGCAAATTTTCCCCATAGACTGTTTAGACAACTTTGCACTAAAGCGCTTGCCAGGATTCTTTACAATTTGGGCACGATCAAGTTGTATACCTTCGCGGTCGCGGTAACGTTGAATATAGGCAGACTTTTCATCTTCGGTATCAACTCCTCGCGGATACCCTGATGCCTCAACCTTATCCTTCAAAAGGTGTTTATATATGGTGTGAAAAGGTTGGGTAGCTTCTGAAACCTCCACACCTCATGTATCTTCAGTATTCTATAACCATGGCGCACGGCTAGGGCCAACTCAGGACTTGTATATACGCCTCTGATCTTACGCTGGTGGGGTATATGGTTACATTCGCCGTTATCCTCTTCCGCGCACTTCACGCACAGGGGAAACATGAGCTTGTCGTCGATAACGACAGGTAAGATCGGCATCCATAAATTGCGTGGGGGGAGTACGTCTACGAAAGAGCCCAAAGTAACGATCATTCAAATTTTTTGAAAATTCATTGACGGAGGGTAGGCTAGGTCCCACCAGTTTCTCAGGAGCGCCCACGGGGTACGGATTGCTCTTCATCACGTATGGGTATAAAGAACAGAAATCGTAGTAATGGAGCTTCACGCCCTCCGTAGGTGGGAAGTATAGTCTGAAAGGATTTGTACGTCCTCCAAACAAGCTATCACCACATTTGAGAGGATCCAGCACCATTGAACGCTTGATCGTTTTTACTTCCTCACGGTACACCTCGTCTGTCTCCATCCGTGCATCATATTCATGCTCCCACAAGACTTTGTGAGTGAACTGTGATCCTATAAGTTGATCGCGGGTGCGGGTCGATGCAAGACAGTCGGCAGGAGACCTACCGTGGATATCTCCGGTGATTCCTCACTCAGGACGGGGGCATCCATGCCACCAGCAACCGTTAAAGGAGTACACAGTCTTCACACCAGTGACACGGTTTTCACTTAACCCATCAACCCAAAAAACACGTCCATTAATCTTAATGGGTACTTCACCCGTGTTGCGGGCGTGCTTTATGTATACACCTGTCTGTTGCTGTAGGTGTATGAGCCAGTAAATAGCCTTGTGCCCGTAACTGCGGGGATTGTTTCGGTGAATAATGGCTAAGGTGTCTTTCGGCATGAAGTTATTCTTGAACACCGTAAAATATAATGATGCGATGGTGGTTGCGACTTGCAGTGGATCGCATTTGAAACGGGCTATGTACATCCTTCTAAAGGCATGGAAACATACTCTAAGCACGCTCACATCATTCACGCAATAACGCTCACATTCATCAGCTATATTATAAGGGTTACTTTCATTAAAACTGTCGTAGTATCGATCAAAGTCTTCACGTTCATCCATACAGTCAAAATAATGTTTGGGGGGTGGTGGGCCTACGTAGTTTAAAGTCTCGCTGGTGAGGAAAGTGTAAGGGAAGTATCCTTTGGAAACTTCAGCTGCTACTCCCATCACCTTGGGTAGCTTTGCTAATTTACAAGGTGTGAATAATAAAGTATCTTTAAATTGTACATTGCCTCTTATCTGCATCTGTATTAATTTGTTGCCTCTTTTCAATGGATCACCTGTAAATATCAGAGGATTCGTGTTCAAGCAACTCCTTATAAAGGAACTGCGTGTCAAACTTAGCCCCGTTATGGGCGAGAATATACACAGTCATTTTTTTGAACTTGTCGGCTAACTTGACAATATAGGACACAAATAGTTTCACAGGACTATCGCTGACATTCGTTTTAAAAACGTTTGTCCGTTTACCACATTTGGGGCACTCGTCACATTCGATATCCAAACTCATCACAGATAGTCTGGCTCACAAGTAAATGTGGAATTACCTCTTTGGTTTCAGCGTTCGTATATGTTTCTATATCGTAGTATACAGTTATACAAGGGTTATTTTTAGGCTTAGCATCTTTCATATAACATACATGCTTACTCCATCCGCCTTATATTCCTCCTGGCATGTAGGACAGTGAATTACGTCACACTTGTGCTTAAATTTTCCCCAATTATCCATTGTGTGAAACATACCACATTCACAGATTCTCATTTTCCTGCACGTGCCAATTGATTTATGGAAATCAAAACAGCTATTATTGAAAAATGTGCGTCTACACAAATCACAGTCTCTTCTCAGCTTCAACTACACGGCTTTCACATTTGGTGCTTTTACACTGCTCACATACCATGTGACATTCTTTACAATGTCTCACTATATCATCCGCAAACTCGAGGCACCCCTTACACAAATCATGATGTCTCCCATATTTTCGACTTTTGTCATAACTCGCGTAAAGCCACCTTATATTACGGATGGGGAGATACGTTGTCCCTGACAATCCTAAAATAAGTAGGGGCCTTGTACGATCTCTCACACAGCTTTTAAAAACATACACAGTCCTACGACGATCATCCAACCCAAACACAACTATGCGGACATTCATTTCCTGTTCTACCCTTCTCAGCTCTTCAGGACCCATATTACAGTCAAATTCAAGTTCACAGTCTACAGCTAGTTTACGGGCACGCTCCACGACTGTAGGCAACCAAATTTTTTGAGTTCGTGTATTTTGTACAGTAAACATACGTGCTAAGAGTACTGCTATAAAGCCGCAACCACGATCGACGTTTATATGCCGTCTATAAATAGCTTGAGAATTGAGGTTAAGAGTATACGGTATGGCACTATGACCCGCAACACGGTATACATGGTCAATATTTACCGTGAAGTTGTCCATATTGAAGGCTATACTACTTTGGGCGGCTTGCATTATACGTCCTAATATATATTCTACATCTTCAGCCGCCAAACGTCTAAATGGCACTATCACCCAATAATCGTCTACATCACCGTCATCTGACCCGAATCCAAAGGACAGACTCGTCCTGACTTCACGCTCGTCGCGATTCTGAAGAGCAAACTCTATAATACGCTCTACAACCCGGCGTAGTCCGCGCTCAATACCATTGCTATACATGACTCTAGGGTCGACCCTGACTCTATACCGATTTCTAGTCAAGGCTGGGGTGGCGGCTGCGGAGCGCACCAATTCGAGCGTTATATCTTCCTCAACAGAACGGGGGGCGGCGGATGAATTAGGGGGTATATTAGCGGAAGGTGCTGCTGATGGGGGCCTGTTGCGTAGGAGGTTGATGGTTGGGGCTCTATTATTGTAGACTTAACAGAACGGGGGGCGGCTGATGAATAAGGGGATATATTAGGTGCTGCTGGGGGGCTTGTTGCGTAAGAGGTTGAGGGTTGGGGATCTATTACCGCTGCAACAGGCGCGTATTTCGGTCGCTTTATACCTGACGCGGGGTTTCATACCTCTGCTTTGGACGTGTTACCGGTATCGCTGGTGAGGGTTCAGGGGAGGAGATCACAACTACACTGTCGTCGAGGTCATCCGTAATGATGGGCTGCTCTACCTCATCGTCATTCACGGTTCTGTGGGAGAAGAATATAAGGAACAGCACTCAAAATTTGTAATATTTTGTAAATGACCCACTTAGGAGTGTGACGTATTAGAAATGGACTCTGTAGAAAAATTCAGATTCACGAGCCCATCCACATGTATTATATCTGGACCTACAGGATGTGGTAAAACTGTGTTTATGCTTAAAATCATTAAAGAAAAGGGGGAGATGTTCTCGAAATTTGTGCATAAAGTTATATGGTGCTATTCGACGTATCAATCGTGTTCAACGAGTACCAAGATGATATTTTGTTCCACAAAGGCGTATATGACGTTAATTCGTTAAAGGGAAATGAACATACAATCATTGTAATTGACGATCTCATGTTGGAGATGGATAAAACGTTTGCCGAGACATTTACAGTATTCTCCCACCATCTTAACATAAGCGTGTTCTTCATCAATCAGAATCTATTTTTCAAAAATAGATACATGCGCGATGTGTCGTTAAATACGCAATATCTAGTCTTATTCGCGCAACGTAGAGATGTATCACAAATTGGGGTATTAGCCAATCAAATGTTCCCGAATCAGCGTAAGGAGTTTTTGGAAGTTTATAAAGAAGCTACAAGCACGCGTTACGGATATTTGCTTTGCGACCTTCATCCGCGAAACACGTTTAGAGTGCTTCTGCGAACGAATATATTTCCAAACGAGCCTGAAACGGTGTATATTCCAGAATGACAAAGAGACTAAAGAAATACCGTGAATTAATAAAAATCTATCATCGACTGCCCCGGGCAATGCAGCAGATGTTTATTAAAAATATCGATGCCGACTTTTTAAAATGCATCTGTGAAATCTGTCTTAACGTTATAAATTGCAATGTATCAACGAAAACCCATCAGAAGGCTCGCCTACGCCGCTACAAGAACATAATACGTGCACTCGCTCGTAAAAGCCAAACTGTAGCGAAGAAAAACGAATTATTGTACAAACAGGAGGGTCATTTCTCCCCATCTTATTTTCAGTTTTGGGTCCTTTACTGACTAGATTAATATAATGAAGAAAGTGGTAGTGATTCCCCACGAGGTGTACGCCTCACTGCAAAGGAATCCAGACACGTATCTAGATCCCCGTAAAAGCAGACTTAAAAGAATGGAAAGCGAATTGTTAGCCCTATTAAACAGTGAAAAAACACCTGATGAGAAAAGAATCTTATACCAAGAAGCTCTGCAGAAATTTCTTCACGAGTACGAAAATTATAAGAGCCCTACAGAGATTCCTGTGGTTATTAGGCACAGCACGGGGGACGATGGCGACATAGGATCTGTGCCCGACGACACAGCTGACCAACCAAAAAGATTAGCCACACAACATATCGAACATGTATTAAAAAATACCCTCCCACTTACATTGAGGAGTAAAGGCTTAAGTCTTTATAATCTATTGAATGAGGATCCAGCCATACAATGGACCGATACAGGGGAGATCATTGTGGAAGGATCAAAGGTACAGGGATCGAATATCGTAGACATTGTCCATGATCTGGTGAGAAAGTGGGATAGGCCACCACCATCAGGATGGAAGCATATTAAAGCAAGACTACAACAAATAAATGTCCCTAAAACGTTGATAGGAAATCTGAACAGGTTAAAAGACTTGGAACATGCAACGCCTGTGACACAATTGAAGGCGCCGTCACCCCCGGCGGTAACACCTTTGAAGAGGAGCAAGAAGAGGTTAAACCAACCCTACCCACGTGCCTCTAAAATATGCAAATGGCTAACGTATTAACTAAACGCTATTATGACATTTCTACCCCATCCTCTTACGGCGGCGTAGATAGACTGTACAGAAGTGTTTACGGAGTAGGAAAAAAGATGTTGAAAGATTTTTGAGGGAGCAGGACGCTTATACGCTTCATAAGCCTGTGAGAAAAAGGTTTAAAACAGCCAAGACAACGGCTTCCTCGATTGATTCTATTTGGCAAGCAGATTTAACAGACATGCAAAGATATTCTGTGTATAACGATGGTTACCGCTACATTCTATTCATAATAGACGTATTCTCTAGATATCTGTGGCTAGTTCCTCTGAAAAATAAATCACCTGAAACAGTTGCTAAAGCCACCAAAACGCTAATGTTAAAAGAAAACAGGGTTCCTGGCTATTTTTGTACGGATATGGGGAAGGAATTTATAGGCCGTGCTTTTCAGAATATGTTGACAGAGTTTAATATCAGCTATTACACAACCAATTCTATACATAAGCTTCTTTAGCTGAAAGAGTTCAGCGCACCATAAAGGAACGCATGCACCGTTATTTTACACATAAAAACACACACAGATTTCTAGACATTCTGGAATCATTGGCATCATCCTACAACCGCTCACACCATCGCACGATTGGGACAACACCTAACGAAGTTTTAGAAAGAGGTACGCTCCCGAGGAGAGATGGACCACCACCACCACCACACTCTGCGCGCTTCAAAATCAATGATTATGTAAGGCTGTCGCGTTCGGGGAATAAATTCGCAAAGGGTTTTGAGCAAGGATGGACACGCGAGATTTTTAAAGTTAGGGCTGTGAGACCTAAAGGTGAGAGAATGATGTATTACATTGAAGATTTGAATAGGGAAGAAATCTCAGGAGGCTTTTACCGCGAGGAATTGCAGAAAGTTGCGTTTAATTTAGAAAAAGTGTTTAAAATTGAGAAAATTTTAGGAAGCAAAGGTTCAGGAAGGAGAAAAATGCACCTGGTGAAATGGCTAGGGTACCCAGAAAGCTTCAACACCTATATAAAAGCTGATGCAATAATGAAGCTTAAATAGTATGCAACATGGCTCCTAACCATTTGTACGTCACACTCCCGTCCTCCTCGTCCCTGTCTGTACACCCTAACAACACACTAGCCAACTTTGTAACAGAACTCCATGGGCACATTGAATTGGGTCGTGATTCGTATGAGGTGGATATGCGAAATTCAGCTGGACACCGTCTTTTTAAATATTGAACATAAAGAAACCGTTTTTACGATTCTTAGAGACATTGACGAGTGTGAAAAAGCTGGGGTAGCTATGGATGAAACTATGCGCATCGCTCGGACTAAGATTGCACGGTATTACAGTACAGAAGTAAGACTAGGGCCGGGTCAATATGGTTCGGCCGAGGATGTTGTGAGAGGCTTAAACGTAAGTTTAAGAAACTCAAACCTTACGAATGATTTAGTATATGAAATCGTAAACAACCCTACACATACACTAATCCTAAAATCAAAGACTAACAGACGTCTTAAAGAACATAGAAAGTTCAAATTCTAACCAACGGCCGATATAGCGCAGCCTTCCAAAGAGACACATTTCACGAGACAGTATAACTTGTCCAGATTAATGTATCAATTGAAGATGGATAAATTGGCTGAAAGGTCCCCAGACATGTGCTATATTTACAGTAATATAGTGGAGCACCAGTTTGTTGGGGATACCCAGGCACGCCTGCTGCGCATTGCTCACATCCCCAACCATAGAGGAAGGAGTTTGAGTATTACATATGACAGACCCCATTATGTGAATGTCGCAACTAATTTAATAACCAATATCACAATATATATAAGAACGATTGAGGGCGAAAACTTCCCATTCGGTAACGGGAGCTTAACAGTGAAGCTACACTTTCGACGCACTGAGTTATAATGGATAGAAAGCCTTTCACCGTCTATCGAGGGATGCGATACCAGCGCGGTAGTGGACTTGGATCCATTTTTTCATCCATACTACGTACGGCTGTTCCTTTGCTGAAGATGGGTGCCAGATACCTTGGAAGGAAAGCGCTACAATCAGGCCTTAACACTGCAGAAGACATATTGGCCGGGGCTAAACCTAAAGAAGCTCTAAAAAAACATTTAAAGCGTACACGGAACGAAATCATCAAAGATGCAAAGAGAAAAATGCGTGGTGTCGGGAAGAAGAAGAGGGCTCCCCGGAAGAAGAAGGGGTCACGTGGCATTAAACGTAAAAGGCTATCAAAAAAGAAATGCTGTAAGCGAATGAAACCTATGGTTGACCACTTTTTTGACTGATATAAGCTAAGGACATTGATCTCATGAATCATAGTTTGTTTACCACTTGTCGAGAGAGGAGTCACTATTTCGCCATGGCACGCTTCATCCACCCATGTAGTTCACAATGCTGTAAATCGGAGCTGTCCTTTTTTGAGCTCCCGCCAACCCAAGTTTCTATTGAACAGTGACTTTATTACAATTAACCCTTTAAACACAATTAGTTCCCCGAGTGCACCTATAGAATTCGTGATACCCAGCTCAGGTCCTTACTTTTTTGATCCAAGCTGTGTGCACATGTACGCTAAGCTACGTATAGCCCATTCTGATGGAACGGTCTGCGATGACAAATATGCTGTATACCCTGAAACAAACTTTCTGCACGCCATATTCAACCAGTGTGACGTATATTTAAATCAGACCAACATATCGGCAGGCACGGGGTACTATCATCTACGAGCCTATTTGGAAAATGTCCTCAACTTTTCCAAAGAAGCGAAGGCTACCTTTTTAAGTGCGGAGGGATATTATCAAACTAAAGATGAAAATAGTATAAAGGACAAATTTAAAAATTCTAAAAAGAAATATACGAGTGTTTTGGACGGTTGCACACAGATTTCACTTTCCAGGAGAAGTTGCTTGTGAACGGGGTGGATATGAAAATAAAGCTCACCCGCACGAGTCCTGAGATCTGCTTAAATCTGGATGCGAATCAAGAAGAGGGTGCAAAGCCCGTTGTGGTTCACATTATGGACACATACCTCCGCGTACGGCGAGTGAAATTAAGTTCACCAAAACACTAGAAATTGAGAAAAATTTACTAAACGCTACAGTGAAATATCCTATTAACAGAGTGCAGATCAAACTATATACGGTTCCTGCAGGGTTGGCATCGAAGCAGATAGAAAACATTGCCCTGGGAAATCTTCCTAAAAGGATATTAATCGGCATGCAGGACCACGCTTCGGTGAATGGAAAATATAAAAAGAGTGCCTTTAAATTCGAGAATTTCGGACTTAAAAATATAACTATACGTTAATGGCACTGCTTTGGGTGGAACAATGGGTACGGACTATTCATCAGACGCTGTGTTACCGCTTTGTGCCAGAGCCTATAGTAATCTGACCCATATTGCAGGTGATTGTGATGAGCTTGGTAATGGGGTAACGCAGGAAGAATTCATTGATCAATTTAACCTTTATCCGTTTGACATTACACCTGACTTATCTGCTAGCGTAAATACCCATTTAACCCCACAGCAGAGCGGAAACATCTCAGTGCGGCTGGAATTCGCCAAGCCTATAGACGCTCCTATTAGTGTACTAGTATATCTCGAATCGCAAGCCCTAATAGAAGTAGATAGATTTAGAAGCGTTATCACTGACTTTTAAAATGGATGCTAATACACTTCAGAAAGTAATGGAGCGAGTCACACGTTCCAAATTTATCGGCGTGTTTGCGAAGAATGAAACATTGAGTTTGCCAAGTACGCGAGAATGCGGTAGTCGAACACAGACATCATCGGTAATGAAGGGATTCACTGGATCGCTGTCTATTTTAAAAATAGACAGCGCCTGTACTATTTTGATTCACTCGGTACTCAACCCTGGAGTGACCCTATTATTGTAAAATTTCTCGCTCAGTTACATATTCCCGAAGTTGTGTGGACCCCATTTCGCATGCAAGGATATTTTACTAATGTTTGCGGAATGTACTGCGTCTCATTTCTCATGCATATGTCAAATGATAAAGAATTTATAAATTTTTAAATTTATTTGACCCGTGTCACACTCGCCGAAACGATGAAATGGTATGCAGACAGATAAAAAACCGTTTTCCAATTGTACGTACTCGTTGTATATTATAATGTTTTTGTTCGTATATTTGTAACGATATATTCTGTAGTTGTTTATTGTACTGATTTCTTTCATTTAATAAATTTATGAAAATATATTGTCTTCTTATCCCAAAAAGATCGAAAAACACTTACATTATTTCGGTGTGACATTGTTGACTGATCAGTATACCCTCCCTATTCCGAGATTCTTCAAAAGATTGTATAACACGTGTCAAATCCTCATCGGACCTTAAAGGAATAATGCTTTTAAAACATATACAGAGTATACAGACAGATCCCCATTATGTGAAGATATCTTTGATTCGAGGAATAACATTGAATGCCATAAAAATTTCGATTTTAGCATAATGGGGATAACCAAATAACATTGATTGACATTTTTGGCGAGTATCTATTTGACGAGATACTACAACTCTCCATATATATATATAAAAATTCTAATTATAGACACTTACATTTCTATGGTAGTCCCTTGCGTCGGATTGTAAGGAGCGTCACTGCAAATATCTTCTACGGTTTGCGTTGTAAATAATTCATCACGGTCAACCGCATTAAAAAGGCTAATTGTCGTTAATGCTGCAGTATCACTCTCTTCATACAAGTCTGGGGAGACGTACAGGTCCATGGTGGAGGGAATGATTATTCACTGACGCGAAAATAGCTACTGTTACTCCAAACTGAAAATATCCCCTTTTATATGCACAATCGCCAAGCTCCGCCCCAAAAGACCAGATGTTCGTAGTGATTGGCTGCCGATGTAGCTGGGTGGAGCTATGACGTGTACCAATCCGCTATAACGGGACCGGACGAGTAACATATATATATATTTTCACCAATAGATTTAATGCTCGTATTCTCCTTTGAAAATTATTTGGTGATTCGTATAGTTCATGAAAAAGAATCCTTTTTATAAAACTTTTGGCACTGAGTCAGGTTTCAGAATTTTCTAATGTTAAACTGTGGGTCTAAGGTGGGGTGAAAACCTTTCCAATTGCGCTAGGGGACAATTATTTGGTGTTATAAAACTTTTGACACTGAGTCAGGTTTCAGAATTTTCTAATGTTAAACTGTGGGTCTAAGGTGGGGTGAAAACCTTTCCAATTGCGCTAGGGGACAATTATTTGGTGTTTCTTATAAAACTTTGGTACAAAGCAATTGATCGGTACAAGGCTGAGCTCACCTACACCGTTCACCCTGAAGAACTATTTCTTTATATAACGCGCAGTTGTCGTAACGATTTAGAAGATTATTTCAATTGCCGCTATGTTGAGTGAGTTCACGATTGAAAAGCTCGAGTCGGTAGAAATAAACCCTCGATTGGAAAAGCGTGTTTATAAACTTGTGCTTAATAATGTAGCTAACGATGAACTCTTTGTGCGTGCTTTTGATTGTATTCTAAACGTATTTAAAGATGACTTACCAACCGGTTGTAAAGTGGGAACAAAAATAGTACTGAACGATATGAAAGCCCTTCATATCGAGTACAGGTTTCCCTATACTTTAAGCGGTGAAATATTATTAAGGTAACTGCGTAATGCAGAGCAATAATGATGTAATTGTAAACTCGTACAAGCATATCCCGTTATTTGAACAAAACTCTCTCTCTCTCTCTCTCTCTCTCTCTCTCTCTCTCTCTCTCTCTCTCTCTATATATATATATATATATATATATATATATATATATATATAATTGTGGGCATATCTAAGAAATGGAGTCGAGAGGGTTTTGTTCAAGCTGTCTGTGAGAAAGGTCATTTATGGTCGGAAAAAAATCGCCTCTGGCAATAGGTGAACCGATTTGAACAGATTCTCGGAAATGTGTTTCGTAAATTTTCATCTCGATACAACTTAGATATTATATATATATATATATATATATATACATACACGGGTTTGGGGAATGACGATGGTCGAATTGTTTCATAAATTTTCATTTCCGTTCGTTTTTCCCCACTGATATTCGAATGTTTATAATGAAAATTGAGTGTGTAAAATTATTTAATTGATAAACAGAAGGATTCACCCCAACGTCAGACCATTACTTCGGTCTTATATAATTATTTTAGGATTTATTTCTTGTAGTACTTGTGTTACCTTATTTCTATACAATAATGTCTTGAAGTGCTATTTTTGTACGGATATGGGGAAGGAATTTATACGCCGTGCTTTTCAGAACATGTTAAAAGAGTTTAATATCAGCTATTACACAACCAATTCTATACATAAGGCTTCTTTAGCTGAAAGAGTTCAGATATATATATATATATATATATATATATATATATATATCATAAGCTGTTTAAAAGACTGTATATATATATAATTATAGTAAACGAAATAAACTAGTTAACCATAAAATTAAATATTTTCTATTATGAAGTTTTCGAAGGTAAACTATGTTATTTGTTTCTTTAACTTCAAGTTCAATGAAGTTAATGTTAAATTTGCTTCTAAACTAAAATTAAATGATATAAAATAAATATATATATATATATATATATATATATATATTATATATATATATATATATATTTACCTAACATAAGACGTTTAAAAGAATATATATATATATATATATAGCATAATAATATATATCTAGCAATCCGATCATTGCAAAAAAAACTGGAAAGGTATGCAATTAATAAAGGTGTATTTAAACAGAATTTAATTGGATTCATGGCGTGATCTGACA
This sequence comes from Bathynomus jamesi, assembly GCA_023014485.1. Classification (NCBI taxonomy): domain Eukaryota; kingdom Metazoa; phylum Arthropoda; class Malacostraca; order Isopoda; family Cirolanidae; genus Bathynomus; species Bathynomus jamesi. The sequence continues at coordinate 24,664 of JAJOZX010008981.1, forward strand.
ACTCGGCAACTGCATACATGGTGCGATCTGACAACACAGCACCTGAATACATGGCGTGATCTGACAACTCAGCAACTGAATACATTGCGCTATCTGGCAACTCAACCAGAATAGAGGCTTATAAAAGACCGCGAAGTTGGTGAAAGACTCATTCAAGCTCGGCTCCCGGCCGAGCAAGGACCTCTGGTCCTTCTCTTTCAGGCCCTTTGGTAAAACCCCTTAGTGGCCTCTTAGGTTAGGAAAACGAAAATAACGGGGGAGAACTCCTCTCTCTCCTCCAGGTCTCTCTCTCCTACAGGCGTCTCTCTCTCCTACAGGCGTCTCTCTCTCCTACAGGCGTCTCTCTCTCCTACAGGCGTCTCTCTCTCCTTCAGGTGTACCCCTCCCCCCTTGGCTCAGTCAACTGGCTGATTCAGCCAACTGGCTGATTAGGAGCCTATAAAACAACGCCTACTTGGCTGAAGTCTTAATGTGAACACCTCTCCTCCTTTCTCTCCTCCTTTCTCTCTGGTCCTTTGGGGGGAATGGCTTGGGGGAGGCCCCCAAGTTGCATGCCCCTTGCAACCTAGGTTGGCAACAAAGGCCAGTACTCTTTTTTTCTTTTTTTTTGCAACCCCCCACCCCCTCCCCCTTTGCAACACCCCACCCCCCTTTGCAACATTACATAATAACCTGCAACATTCTTGCACTCTCCCCTTTTTCGGCTATACTACTGGCCTCAAATGGGTATACTGCTTAGGGCCCCCTAATGGCTAGAAACGGCCCTGTGTGTGTGTGTGTGAAAGAAAAAGAAATTCAAACGTTTACGAACCACGAAATAAAGGAGTTGTCTTGTTTTAAAACGAATGTGAGAAAGATGAAGTTCAGTAAACAATTTAATTCAGTTCATTATAATAAAAAGGTCATTAGTCAAAATTTCACATGCTACTTATTTCCTTTTCTTGAATCTAATTTCCAATAAATCATTTATAATTGCTATTTAGTATTTTATGAGTGACTTAAATCAAACTGGAATGAATTTTAAACTCGGTCGGATCGTATTTTAAATCGTACAGAAAAGTTAATTTAAAAAAATTTATATTCGTAATTTATTGAACGTCGTAAATTTTCTCGGTAGAATCACAGTTTAGTATTGTAAAATTTTTTGGGGGGCGATATCCTATTTTGGCGTCCCAATTATTCAACCAACCAAAAATAAACGACACTCTAACACTTTCAAATTACTTGTTTATGTTAATTAGGTTAATTGAATGCCCGATTAGGTCAACTGTACGACCCTTGACGATTGGTTAGGTTAAGTTATGATATTTTCATTAGTTTTAAACGAAAATATCGCGACTTAACCTAACCAATCGTCAAGGGCGTACAGTTGACCTAACTGGTTGGTTGAATAATTTGGGACGCCAAAATAAGATATCTCAAAAAAAAAAAATTACGACACTAAACTATGATTCTACCTTTTCCTCAATAAATTATAAACTGAAGTTCAAAAAATGAAACACTTAAGTAACTATTTATGGGAATGCAATGCGCTAATGTATATATATATATATATATATATATATATATATATATATATATATATATATATATATATATACATTTTTTCTTTGACGCATTTTTTTCTACAGGGTGTCCATAGTCACGTATCATAGGAACATAAGCAATGTCTATTCATTTATGTCTCCATCAAGCCAAATATGTTGAGGCACATTCAAAGAAACTTGCTTTTTCGTTTATAAACATGTTTTGAGATTGGTGGGAATCATTTCGAACAAACAAATAAATAAAACAAAATAAATGTGTTTTCCTGTGATGCGTGACTTTATGGACACCCTGTAGATTAAATTGCAGCTAGAAAGCAAAGTTTTCGCTGTTTTTGCAAAGGATCATTCTCCCCATGCCCCCTATTCAGGGTAAGAGCAGTTTGTACAACAGTACGGTATCAATGCCAAGTACAAAGAGGGTCAACGTACAAACGAGATTTTCATGCTTGGTTCATCAGCAATGAAAGCAACAATGCCTTGCATTATAATAATCGAATGATCCAATGAACACCCTCTTCCATAATCATTTTTCTTGCTTGTGTCTTTAGCTCGTATTGTAGACATTCCTGTCTTTATAGGTTCTCGTGCATGATTCATCATATATATATATATATATATATATATATATTATATATATATATTAAAAAAGATATTGCTTTCGTGCATACTTTAGTCGAGAATTCTCTAATTAACTGTAAAGGTTTGCCATTTTTAACATAACCTATAACAGACACGAAAAGAAAAGAAAAATAGGAAATTTAACATCGTGAAAACCTTAATCTTTTCCGCATATTTAGAAGATACTATATCAATAACGGCTCTTGCAATTTCTGCTGGCAAAATGCGGAGATTTTACTTAGTCATCGAACAGAGAGAAATGAAAGGTAAAATTTAACCTAAGGGAATGGGGAAATTGTTCACGTATGTTAATCTCGCTGATCATACAGTGTGTGTAATGGGAGTAAAATGATGCGCCCGAATATATATATATATATATATATATATATATATATATATATATATATATATATATATATATATATGTGTGTGTGTGTGTGTGTGTGTGTGTGTGTGTGTGTGTGTACATATACAGAGAGAGAGAGAGATCAAAGAATGAAAAAATAAACAAGAATAAATAAAAAGTAAGAGAAAGTACAATTGGATTCATTAGTGTGTGACATTGTCAGTCAACAAATAAATCACGTCACTTTCTTGAATAATAAATGTGGCAAAGAGTACTACTGGCCACGTATGAGCATTTAAATTGCTTCAGTCCTTTGAATTTGAACTAAAAACAACATATTTTAGAATCAAAGTAGCGTTCGAATAGAAAGAAGTTGAAATTGGGAAAATAAATTAAATCCATTTAGTATTTAAAATAACTTTAAATTTGTCTTTTCTATAAAAACTGATCCTGCGTTTTGGTTGATCTCACCGATGTGAGCGAGTTAGCAAAATAACTTACTAGAAGGCAGAGTTGTTCCCACCTAATAAACTTAATTCATAGGAATTATGTCGAAAGTGCCGTGCAACCATTAGCATCTTTCAGTTTTTAGTAATTTTAAATGGCACTCTCGCGTCTTATTTTTGTATAGTTTTAAGGTAAAAATCCTGTAATAAGAAGAAAATCGATTTAAGACATAGTTTTTAGCAGTAATCTCAAATTTCAGTAGACAATATCACTCAAAGTATCGTATAAAGTAAGCGAAAGAGAATGATATTAATACGTCTAATGTGCATGCTGGTATATTGCCTTTAAAATATACTACACACTCGTGTCTTAAAATTACATCAGTTGTCAGTGTAAATGAAGCATGAAAAGCGAGTAAACTTTTAACAATGCAAAAATATTGTTTGATCATCATTCATGATACAAAAATTTTGTGTAATGCTGCACCTTCTTAACATTATAAGTATAACACTTAAATTTAAGTATGTTTTTTCCAAAAATTTATAAAAACAGTTTCTCCTCTCTCTCTCTCTCTCTCTCTCTCTCTCTCTCTCTCTCTCTCTCTCTCTCTCTCTCTCTCTCTGGCACCCGTTACCATTGGTACCTCCTCGGTATGGGCCGCAAGGCCTTTTGAGGTACTTCTTTTCCTTGTAACTCCTTGTAACTCTCTCTCTCTCTCTCTCTCTCTCTCTCTCTCTCTCTCTCTCTCTCATATATATATATATATATATATATATATATATATATATATATATATAAAATTGGCTATCACTTAATTATTTCTTTAATCTAAAGCCGCCAAAGGGTTTATAAGTTAAAACCAAAATTTTCTTAAAACTACTTCTATCGCTTTACTTTGAGCACGAAATTAAACGATAAAAGGTATTGTGGTTACATTTTCATGCCATATATCGTTTTTTATGGTTCCTATTTTACTGCAAAAGCTTTGGCAATTTTCATTCTGATTAATTATTTGTAATCTAGCGGGTAGGTATGTATAAAGTAACGCGAGTGAAGGGACAAATCCGATTTGAATTATATTAACGGGAGTGAACATGGACGAGTAATATTTATTACATGTACAGTACTTTAAAACAACTGTATATTCGATAGTAAGGTTTTATAAGCGGTGTTGAAAATGTACACCATCGACTTCTATACAGGCTCTTGCACGGCGTATCACATTCAAATCAGATTTGTCTCTTCACTCGCGTTATTTTATACACACCCTGTAGTAACCATCCAGGACCACTTTTCAACTTCAAATTCAAACTTTTATTGAAAAAGAACACGAGTGACAGTTTTACAGTTTTTAAATATTTGTTCTGACATTAATATATTCACAGTCCTCTCATCCGAATATGCCCTTGAAAGCATGGAGGCTTTTTAGGCAAAATTAATAGCATTTACCTTATTTAATGTTACTGTCGCACATAAATGGATACCAAATTATACTTCAGCAACAGATGTACTAAACAAAGGTTATTTTTAATGGATTCTTAATTCCTATCACTGTATAAACATATTTATAATGATTAAAATGTATTTTTATACGAGGAAATTGACATTAGAGGTTGATAGTTTGTTCTGTTCCTTGCTTGACCTTCCTTTCGAAGAATTTACTTCAATTACTTCCATATAACAATGTTTGGATGATGATTAGGTCAAACGCCCCCACCCCCTTAGACTCTTCCATCGCTTCATGGCCCTCAAACCCATAAATCTCAATGCCGAAGGTCAGATGCCGAGGTCAGTTGAATTTACTTGAAAGGAATAATTGATTTTGACAGTAATTAAAAAGATTTTTAGTAACGAAATGTAATTAAGTTTATTATTTGATTTCATTTGTCAGCGTCATACGTACACAATACAAGTAGAATAAAAGGAAATAAAGATTGAGGCTATAATTATTATAATTATATATAATTTATAATATAATACACCTTTAGGAATTCTCTAACTATGCATAAATAACGAACACACACACACACACACGTGTGTGTATGTGTGTGTGTTTTGCACATTTCAGAATTTTTATTTATTTAGAGAATTTAGAGAAGAACGTGAAAAGTCGAAGAATTTTTTGAATGCTTAAAATATCTTGGGGGGGGGGTAAAAAAAAAAATGTAAAAAATAATTTTCGTTATTTGAACATTCCATGTCCGACATATTCTTTCTCCAAATACCTTAAATTAATGATATATTTTATATCAAATTCTACATTGTTTTTATTAAATTTTATAAATACGAAAAATTGATGTTACATAAAAATGTAAAATTAAATATTTTGCAGATTTCTTCGTGCATTTAATTGACGGTATAATTATTATTCAAATTAAATTTATCCTTTATTTTATAACCAGATTTTGTTCATATTTGGTTTTGTAAATTTCAGTATTTTGCACCATAATAAGTAATGGTTAATATCTTTAACCTTTTAGTAAAATAGGCGATATTATTATTATTATTATTATTATTATTATCACCACGACATTAATTTCTACCACTGCATATTATGTTTATATTTACATATGCCCATTAATTAATGTCAAAAATGCTATTAAACTTGTTTAAAATATCCGGAAAATCATTTTGGCTAATGGTGATTCTTTTCAGAAATTTAATTATAGCTATTAAGAAATAAAATAAAGGCATTCATTTCACGCATATTTGAAAATGGAGGTACGCAGAAAATGGAAAAAAAATCAAATACAACAGGTTATGCGCAGAAAATGGAAAAAAAAACCATCAAATACAACAGGTTATGAGTCAAGAAGACTTTTTTTTTTTTGCTGTTCAAAATATTTCGACTTCGTAAATTGTCTAAATAAGGATTTACAAATTTCCTTCCTGACCTGAGGAAATAGTCCTGGTTTCCTTTGACTTTATTAAAAGTTATAAAGACTGGTTTACGGTATGAGGCATGACAACCTTTATTGTCCAAAAGACTGTTATAAATGTGAGGTTGCTTATTTGAGAACAGCTTAATTCTTTTAATGGGCTTATTAGTCATGTTATATTTCGGAACCAAAGTGACTTGACAAAATATCCTAATGATTAACATTTTACATGTAACCTTGGTAAACCTTGGTTTTGCTTCCGCCCAAATTGTTCATTCTGACTAAGGTCAAGCTTGTCACTCCACCTTAGCCCTACAGTTTAACGTGGAATCCGAACCACGCCCCATCAGCAGCCAAGCGTCTTAACCACTAGGCTACTCAGGGTACCCATTTATCTACCGACCAATTTTTTTTCATCGTGTGAAAGGATGAACAACTGGGTTTTGCTGCGCGCCGCCTGCCGTCACCGGGTCTCGATCCCGGGGCCAATAGATTCGTAGTCAACGACCGCTAACCACTACACCACCGAAGAGCATATATATACACACACACACACACAGTATATATATGGATTAACAAGCATGAGCACGTGCGTTTTCAGTTTGAAACAACTGCCCCCACCAGGATTCGAATCCGATACTCCTAAGAGTACCACCACACTACAACGAGGTCGAAATTAATGTAACATGTCATACATGCAAACAACCAAGTAGACGCATAACGCCTTCGCGTCCAGAGGCATTTTACATGCCCCACTTTCAACCCCCCTTCCCCTGCACTTGAGGTTAATGGCAGCATTTAATTCAAATCTCTCTGGTGTAACATTGGGGTTCCATACATACAATAACACGCATGAGCACGCGCGGTTTTTGTATGGGACTCCAATGTTACACCAGAGATATTGTTCAGGGCTACATTCGTTTCTTTAATTTTTATTTTTATACAATTGTATAAACGCAGCTTTTATCCAATCATTTGAAATATGCCCATTTTCTCACGTTTTTTTGACATCTTTAACAGCCCTTCAATTACAATTCTACCTCCATATTTAATTATTTCATTACACACCTAATCAGTTCCTGCCAATTTCCCATTCGTAGGCTTGCAATCCACTTGCTCAACTTCCCTTAATTCGATGTCTTCCACTCCCTTGCATACACTTCCATATACCCCAAGAAATCCAAAGACATTCATGTTTTCTACCCGTTCATCTTCCTCACTCACTAGCTCACTAAAATACTCTTTCAATCGCTGACGTATTTGTTCATGTTGCACTACCATTAATCATGTTGCCAATGTCGTAACACCGCTTCCCGTTGATCAGCGAAGTTAAGCGACATTGGGTCTGCGTAGTAGTTGGATGGGAGACCGTCCTCCGTGTCCAGATTATGTAGTGACCCGTGGTTCGGATCCACGTAAAGCTGTAGGTCCCCTCCGTCATAATGACCTTAGATGTTGCGAAGGAGGTTAAACAACCCCAGTTATTATTATTGTTTAGGTTACTTTAACCTTAATCTTTATCTGTTCCTTCCCCCCCCCCCCCACATCTCCCTCCTTTCTTCCCTCTCCTTCTTTCTATTCCCTCATCCTCCTTTTCTTCTCCTCCTTATTAGCCATTTTCTCTCTCCCCCCCTTGTTATTCCTTGCACTATGGAAATGATTTTCTGGCAATAAATTTTGTTCAGTTAACGTTATTGTTAGATTTATGCAAAGCCCACCAATATCTAGTCGGTCCACGTTCGCATTATAACAGGTAAATAATTCCATACAAAAGATTTTCAGCCAGTTAAACCTTAGCCAAACTTATTTATAACAAGTTCCGAAACTCCGCCCACCTTTGCGTTAGATTTTTAGTTTCTTTTTCACTTCTGCTATCCAGTTTTTGAAAGGCAAGCTAAATTACTCACGGAAAAACATCAACTTAAATTATTTTTTAATATGTAGAATTTTATAGTTGAATATATAATCAAAGTAGCGGATTAGTTAATAAAGTAAGCATGTATGCTCGTATTTTTTTTTAGATTAGTGATAATATTCATTTTTTATTTATAAATTTGTAAATCACGCGAAAGCTAAATTACCCGCGAGAAAACGTCATCGACTTAAATTATATTTTAGTATATATAATTTTATAGTTTAATACGTAATCAAATATTATTTTAATTTTTTTTTAAATTAGTGTGATAATATTCAATTTTTACTAATAAACTTGTAAATCATGCGAGTGTGCCTTTGTGCAAAGTTTAGTTCTTACTGCATACGCTAGGTGGCGAGTATCTAATATTTATTTGGCGGGATAACGAGCTAAATAATGGGAAAAAAACGTTAGTTTCATATTTTATTATTACTAGTACAGTTCCCGCAGCTTCGCTGACGGTTAGACAGGCTAAACTACAAAAAAAGAACCCAGCCGTGAAAATTTTGAGCTTCACATTGTCAACATTTCTGAATCTGGTATCTCCCAAAACCTCCTCACCCCCATTCATACAACTTGGGGGCTAACCCCCTCCCCCATTACCCCCACCCCTCCCCATTACCTCACCCATCCCCCATTACCCCCACCCCCACCCTTCCCCCATTGCTAAACTACAGAAAAGAACACAGTCATGAAAATCTTGAGCTTCACATTGCCGCCCGTAATACAATTTCTGAATTTTTTTTTACAATTTCTGAATTTTTTTCTCACAATTTTTTCTCACAATTTCTGAAAGTGTGACGGACAGCTCTCTTATTATAGTATAGATTTGTATATAATCTTCGCCTTCACATTTACTTTAGGCTCACGAGCCACTTTATTTTTTTAATGCATTTTTACATATTTGTACTGGCTTTGAATGCGAAGTTCAAAATTTTGATGGCTGTAGTAGTTTTGTAAATTTATGGACTGACTGGCTTTTGCTCGATTTTACTTCTCGAAACTTTCAAGTTACATATCCGCACAGATTTTAAACGTAAAGGAGGTTGACAGTGTTTTTATAATAATAATATTAAAGTAAAATGGGTTACAATCAAAAAATAATAATAATAGTAATAATAATAATAAATAATAATGATTCGCTAGGGAGTCGTAACTTTTACGAGTATACTATCATAAAATGTAGCTATTTTGTGCGTTTAATAATGTAATTTATAGTGGGACACGTACTTTTATGTAAAATATTTTGCAAAATATTTGCTAATTTTCTCTTTTAAGTGGTTTTCTTATCAAAACTGTGAATTAATGAATGAATTAATTGGCTATGAAACTTTAAGTCGAATTAAATAAGAAGTGAATTTCGTTCATACGAATGACTTTCTCAAAGAAAAAATCTACAAAATGAAATTATTCATATAGTTAATTTCATGTGAAATGCTCGTAAGAAAGACAGTTTTAGAAAATGGATAAAAGTTAAAACGCGTAATTTTCTGGTCTTAAACAAGAAATTTAGTGTTTTGAATACATAATATATATATTAAGGGAAGGAATTGAAACTTCCAAGTTCTAGCAGCCATACAAAATTTATAAAAAATGAAAACCGTTTAAATGTTTGATTGGTGAAATCCTCCTATACTCAAATATTTGATGATTTAACTTTAATGCTTCATCCTTAGATTAACCATTGAAAGTTTTTAATTATTATTTCGATTCAATAAAAGATAGCACTCGTGTGAATTAGAAATCTTAGCTGCTAGAAACCTCCACAAGTATAAAATGAAAATTTTATTGAGGAGCATTGCGTGCCACTTTCTTTTTCTTTCATATTTTCATACATCCTTCTCGTAAGTTCAGTTATGGCGCTTTGGTATCTTTAAGGATTTTAATCCACCATTTCCTGGTAAATTTAATGAATTTTGCAATCTTGTCGGAGGCTGGAAAGACGTTCATGGAAATAATGTGACGGTCAAAAAAGGATACATGAAAGGAGTATTCGAAGTTATTTTGCGATCGCGAGGTGTTCTCTACAAAGGAGGCTTAATATCTAATCTGAATGACATATAGGATTTTTCATCCCCCGTGCAAGCACGGCATAATGTGAACAAAACCCTTTTAATGATGGCCTCCTGCGCTACAATTGATAAGCACTAACATGCATACATCACACTAATCCCCATTGCCAACGATCCTCACCAAACTCCAGCATTTCATGATTTGGATAGAGTGAAAATAAAATTAGCTGAGAAATGCAAGTCGTTTCAGAAGAAGGAACAGAAGGAGCCGTAAAAGTTACCGACAGTGATCGCACTGAAGAAAAGTATGGACGAATATGATCAACCCGCAATAAACCTAAAAGCTACTTACGTAACAGGAAAATCGTATACTAACTCAAACCCTTCTAAGACTATTAAGTACACAGTAGATCAATCGCCAGCAAACAGTGTGGGGATAGTAAATAAATTAAAAAATATATTCACGAGATCTAGCAACGTTTAAGTAGAGTAACCGTAAGAGTACGAATCACCTTCAGAGGACAAAGACACCAGCACGAATTTATAACAGCAGTAACTCAACAACGCCACAAAGTATTCTTTCCATATTCGCATAGCAAGTCCAGCTGAATAAAATTATAGCATATCTAAAAGGCAAAGATATAGTAGATATGTATGGTGAATGGGTATATAGAATGAAGGTTAATATAATTACTGTGTTTACTTACAAAAAATAAACTTTGAATATATTAATATAAATATTGTAAAAAATATTATGGACATTTTATCAGCTGGAGGTTCCTTCTTGACTTATATATATATTGCCCTGCCAGAATAAGAAGACAATTTCAGGAAATGACCCATGCCTTATTTACATAAAAACTAGGCATGTTATAATGAAAAGGTATATCTATTGGTATTATTTAATATTTAATAGGCGTACCACGTACTTTATAAAGAGCATTGCCACTGTTTGGCATTGAACCGATGAGGTTTTGTATCATTGTTGATCCATGTTAACTCATAGTTCTGTAATTTTTTTTCTTTAATAATAATAAATCTGTATTGGTAAAATTCAATATTACAATATTATTATTAATTTTTTACAGAATATATTTATTTATTTCTAACCGAGTAGTATGGCCTTTAAGCTTTAGGCTTTACTGGGCTCTCAAATTAATTATAGGATAAAAACATTTCATATATAGTTAGTTACGATTTAGTAGTATAAATATTGTGATTAATTATTATGTAAAAACAACCTTCGTAGTTATGATTATGAAATGTATGAATATGATTAATTGTGATTATGATTACATGTAAGATTACACTATACGTACATAACTATAGGGCCTATACCTTGAGTTACTGTTTAGGGCACGCTGATGAACTTGAAGTTGACATGAGAAATGAATTCTGTTAGCAGTATACAGTGAATTATGGTCAGTGTAATAGTTATGACACTTTCGGTACTTTAGAGTTAATAGCAAATACAATAACCAGACAAGTAACATTATTTAATCCCTAAGTGTATTAGCACGATTTCAGTATTCCTTTATTAAGATTGATTTCATCTTGGTTTTAAATACAACTAGTACAGTTCCCGCCGCTTCGCTGACGGTTAGACAGGCTAAACTACAAAAAAAGAACCCAGCCGTGAAAATTTTGAGCTTCACATTGTGTCAACATTTCTGAATCTGGTATCTCCCAAAACCTCCTCACCCCCATTCATACAACTTGGGGGCTAACCCCCTCCCCCATTACACCCACCCCTCTCCATTACCCCACCCATCCCCCATTACCCCCACCCCCACCCTTCCCCCATTGCTAAACTACAGAAAAGAACACAGTCATGAAATCTTGAGCTTCACATTGCCGCCCGTAATACAATTTCTGAATTTTTTTCTCACAATTTCTGAAAGTGTGACGGACAGACAGACGGACAGCTCTCTTATTATAGTATAGATTACGTTGGGGATATTTTGAAGATCTATGCTTAAATTATTCCATAATTTGAACCCGACGAAAACGGGTGGTTTTTGAGATAATCTAATGAGGAATAGCATGCCTATTTCTACGCCGAGTCTGATATGAGTGAATTTATTGATGAGTTACAAAATATTTACTTATCTATTCCGGACAACTCGAAATTAATAATTTTATTCAGACTTTTAAAAAAAAAAAAAAACTGTCAATTTGATTACGTCTTTGATTTTTAATAAACAAACAAACAAACCCTTTATTTCAGACTCAACAGGTACAAACATTATACAAGACGTCCATAGAAGATTAAGAGATAGTTGTCTGGAGTACTGACTAAGTAGGCCACTGAATCACTGTGCAAAATGAACATACAATTGCCTACGCCAATGCTTCCAGATTTGAGATTTATAAAATATATCGGAGACCAGTCCAGTAACCATGGCTTCTATTATCTTATTGACTGACTCACCAAGCCTAGTGATAAATCTAAATACAAAATTGCGAATGACACTGGCACAGTTAGGCACCTTATTGACTACAAACAGCATACTGACACTAAAAGGAGCACCATTTATAAATCTTGGGCTTCTTAATAAACTCCTAAAAATAATATTATATGTAACATATAATTTTCTCAAATTATACATCCTGTAGTTCTACCACAAATGAGCTGTATACATTGGCGTACAAAAAGTTTTGAACAAAATCAACTTAACATCTAATGTACGCACATGAAATTTTCTAACCAAAGTATTTCCCTGAGCATATAATTGTTTACGTTGCCTTAGAATATCACAGTCATCTGAAAGACTATCAGTTAGTATGTGGCCAAGATACTTAGTCTGGGTTACCTCTGACAGCACCATACCATTCAATTGAAATTCAGGAAATTTTATATATTTGTAGGCCTTGGTCCTCATAATCATAACATGACTTTTAGCAGGATTATATTTTATGTCGTTATTCTTCCCATACCTTTCGCACACCTTCAAAAGTGTGCTGAGCCCTTTTACAGATGGAGAAATAAGAACTAGATCATTTGCATATATCAGATGATTAATAATAATCATTCTACCAATATAACAGCCTATTTTACAGGTGTTCAGCACAACAGATAGATTATCCATATAAACATTGAATAAGTAGGGAGATAATATCCCTCCCTGCCTGACACCATTGGTCACAGAGAATGGCTCTGAATTAACCCCACCCCATCTTACAAGCATTGTCTGGTGATTATACCAGAATATTAATATATGGAAACCAGGTACATTACGATTTACAAGTTTCATAAATAACTTGTCGTGACTAACACAATCAAAAGCCTTAGAGGCATCCAGGAAACACAAAAATAAAGGATGTCAGGAAATGATTGCCCCCCCCCTGTACAGAAGAAACTGAAAGGAATAGAAAAAAACAGACAAAACCACGCGAAAGAGCGTTTAATTTTGAATAAAAAACACTTGTTTTAATATCGGGTGTTGCCCCCATTTGCAGCTCTGACGGCCATTAATCGACGGGGGTATGATCCCAGAAATGTCTCAGAGATCGGTATCATGATTCATTTCTTCAAGGACTTCGTTGATCTTTGCAGTCATAATTTCTGTTGAATACCGATTCTGAATGGGTTGTTCCAGCATTAAGGACTCCACCGGATCCTTCATGATGGATCCGACATGTTCACAGACATTAAGATCGGGAGAATTGCCAGGCCATTCATTATTTCCGAAAAAATCAATGTTATTGTCCTTAAGCAGTTGTTGAGTCGCAAGTGCTTTCATACAGGGGGCTTTGTCATGAAGAAAGGTTGCCTGCTCAACGTCCAAAACACACTCGGGGTCTTTCAAAAACGGAATTACATGTTGGGCTAAAATTACATTTCGAAAATAAGGCCCATCCCAACTGGTTCCTCTTGGTTTGATAACCCAGATGAGCTTCCGAATAGAGAACATAATGAAAACACCCACATGCTGGATTTTTACTATTTCTCGATACTTCTGGTCGTCTGGGACTTCATCAGGAGTTGTTGCCCAAACCCGATCATTCTGAAAATTTGGTTTTCTGGAGACATAAACGAAGAATTCATCGCTGACAACCAAGTGAAGGAAATCGTCTTCCGTCCATTCCTCAAGATAATCACAAAACCATAGCCGATCTTCAATATTAAGATCTCTCTTCCGTGGCTTAGCTATTTCATGCCAAGCACTCAAGCCTTGGCGAACTCGAAATTGATGCACAAGTTGCCGATTGACTATCTTACCACGACGGATAAGTATCTCTTTCGCTACCTCAGAGCAGCTCTTCTTTCGGCGCCGTGATGCAGCAAGCACAATGTCTTTCGATTCTTGAGATAATTTCTCCGGTCTTCCTCCTCGAAATTCTGTTTCACAATCTTCAGGATTCTTATTCCAATTCCTTTTGACAAAGTCTTCTGATCTTTTTAATCTCTCAGCCACCTAGTGTCGAGTTATGAAAGTTGCACCAGCTTCATTTACTTCACGAAATGTGACAGCTCGAATGCGGTCAAGAACTCGCTTTTTCTCTGAATCGTTCAAAATAGATGATGCCATGGTTTCTGTGGGGAAAAAAATGGTAAGAATTAAAATCACAGGAATAGGATATAATGGTTTTTATTCAGATTTTAACGCTCTTTCAAGTGGTCACGCCGGTTTTTATCTATCTCTTCTAGTTTTGCTCTACAGGGGGGGGGGCAATCATTTCCTGACACCCCATACATTAGTATCCAGAGTTTGTTATTTACAGACCATTTCCTTCAAGGCACACACACACATATCAGTACTGTTTTTTTTAAACCAAATTGGTTATCACTAGTATACAGGTAAAATTCAAGTCTATTAATGAGTATACAGTATATTCAAACACCTTAGACATAATACTGGCCAAGGCTATTGGCCTATAGTTATCTTCACTGTTGACTTTACCCCTTTTTTTCTTTTAGTACTGGCACCAAAACAACGGATAACATTGTATCCGGCAAAACACCATGTATCAGTAAACCTGCAAAGCACAAAACTAACAGAGGCACTAGCCGCACTAATCTGTCACTACTAAATTTCAGAGGCTCAGCAGAAATACCATGAATACCACATGATTTGTTACAATCTAAACATTTTATGACCTGTTTAGTCTCAAATGCACTAACTCTTATATCTGGACTATAGGTAGTATCACAATTAACATTACAATGAGTTATTCAACTCTGTACATAAAAACAATTATGTTCCTTCCATAGTTTGAATATATTCTCAGTCCCAGTTACATTTTCAATATTAGCAAGGGGAGACTGCACTATTATTCATTGTTTTTAATTCTCCCCAAAAGTTTCTTGGATTCTTACTGGCAAGCTTTCTAGCCAGAGCATCCCTGCTTAACTCATCCTCATGATTTTTTATATACCTTAATGCCTACTTGAACCTGGCATTAGCCCTCTGTTTTTGTTGTAATACAGGGCCTTGCTTTGGCTTCCCTTGTTCACACCACATTAAAAAAGCATCTCTGGATGCATTATGAAGTTCAGCCACATAATCGCTCCAGCCAGGTCTACATGTATAATTTTTTCTCCTAAAGGTATTTAAGTCTTGATTGGCATTATTGAGAGAGGAAATAATTTGTTCATACATGTCTTTAAATTCCAAAACATGTGTTTGAATTCTACAGTTTACATCCTTACAAGCTATGGCATCATTAGGGATACATTGCTGTTATTGCCTAAGCTTAGCCCTCTACAGTTATAAGAGATTACCTTGAATGTTGCAATTAGGAAGATGCAGGAGTTCTGCCAGCCATCTCTACATGTTGAATTCCACTTATTCCAGGCACGGCAGTTACAGCACTAGACCCAGCTAGATTTTCTTCCACAGTACGACGCATTATGTCTCTATAATTACCCTCTCCAGCACTTGCGAGAGGGGCTGTAGGTGTTCGTCTTCCCTTCTTCTCATAGAACCGTCGTATATATACCCATTCTGGCCATACCGCTGGATCCATAATACCCCTGGATCATCACAGACTGCTGTAACTTGAAAGGAACTGTACGTAGTCCATCTGGAGTCAATTTTCCTACATGTAACCTGAAGGTTCACTTTATCTTCCACAAATGCCTGCAGCTCCTCGGCCGTAAGATCAGGTCGACATCTCGAGACGAGAATGTTTGCAGTCTTCGTTGGTACAGCCATCATACGATCTGTTTTGGCAACCCCTATGATATTCCGCCGTTCCCTGCCAGCCTTTGCCACAGGCTGACTACTTCTAGCCGGTGCATGAGTGGGACCAGACCTCCTTGAAGGGGGACCACCACCATTAGTTACGGCAGTGGTTGCAGTTCTTGAAGGGGCCGCTCGTTTCCGGCCCCTCCTTACCACCATTATCCAAGATGCCTCCTCATCATGACCCCCGACTGCATTCCCAGCATCCCGATTCACCAAGGCCCCTTGCGGGGGTACCCTGTGAGAGATGGTATTGAGCTGGCGATGTAGTACTACTTGTAGTAGTGTCCGCATTCAAGGATTCAGGATGAAGCAGAGGGCTCTGCACTCATGGATCCAGGATGAGACTTAGAAGCAGAGGGCTCTGCACTCATGGATCCAGGATGAGGCTGAGCGGCAGAGGGCTCTGCACTCATGGATCCAGGAGTAGGCTGAGGCGCAGAGGGCTCTGCATTCATGGATCTGGGAGTAGGCTGCACCCTGCCCCTCACAGATCTTTGACCATCTAGAAGAAAATTAATTCCTCCTGCAGCGTTCCATCTCTGAGTGGGGTGTGTCTAGGTACTGGCGAAGGAGGCTGAGAGAGCCCCTGTACCCTTGCCCCATCATACTCTGATGAGACCCTCACAGAGGTGGGGCTTGGCAATATTGGTGGGAAAGACTGCACCCTCCATCTTTCTATTTCTCTACCCGGGAAGCAGTAATAGTACATACTTCTACCAAACCACTGCAAGTTGTAGCTTGAGTATCCATCGCCCCTCTCAGGAGGACCAACCCCTCTTGCACCTTCCGGATAGATGCAAGCAGCGAACAAACATCTATATTTTCCATTAACACCGGGGGCAGATTAGCCAAATCTTGGGCTACAAACGCTGGGATATCAGTACCCTTCTGCTGAAACATTCTAGTAATGTTTTCAATATTTTGAGCACTCTTTTTAGGGCCCTGCCTTTTAATTAACCTACCCGTATCATTTTATTAGCACATAACGAAAACATCAATTTTTTTGAGCGTTCAATTTTTTCGAGCGTTCAATTTTTTCATCATTATAAAAATTAGCACATAGCTTGGTAATGGTCAGTGCATCCAAATGGTCAATCTTGTTGGCAATAAAGCATAGTAGCTCGTCCACCACTGCACCATCAATACAATTATCAGTAGTTCCTGTCATTTCAAGTTGCTGTTCCTGGCGGCTGCCACTTGCCGTATCTTCTCACTACATTCCTTGCCTTCACTTTCTTAAACGTGTTAACAACTTAGTACATAATGGAAACATTATTACCTGCGTTAAAAAGATTCAGTTACGATATTTTAAGAATTTATATATTGTTTATGAAGTTAATCGTAAAAGTTAACTAATACAGGGTGTCCCATTCGAAATGAAACAACTTTGAAACCTTATAATGTTTTATTGAATGATGCAAACAATGTAATATTCACACAGTAAGTAGTCAATGTCATAAAGTTTCATATGATATATGTGAGTTATAACATTTAGATACATTAGAGTTCTTTATTGTATGCATTCAATATGCGCACCATTTGTAGCACGGACCAGGTCGCAACGGTACTCAATTTCCCTCCACACGTTGCCTAGCATCTCAGGGGTTACAGAGTTCACCGCTTCTGTGATGCGCTCTTTCAGTTGAGCAATGTCTCGCGCACGACTCTCTCCACAGTTGAACGAGGAATCTGCAGTTCGACACTGGCACGACGGATGGACTTTCTCGGGCTACTACCAAAGGCGCCGCGTATTCGTTCAACATCATCTTCCGATCTTGTTCGCCCTCCAGAGTGTTCCTTTAGAACACTGCCAGTCTCCCCAAATTTCTTGGTCCATGCATATAGGTCTCTTCTGGTGGGTGGTTCCTTGTGAAAGGTTGTACGGAATCGCCGTTGCACCAGAGTAGGGGACTTCAACTCAGCCATCCATAACACACATTTCGCTTTTTCTTGTGGGGTAAATATAATTCAATCTGAAACAAACAAAAAAACATTATGACAAAAACTTATGCATATGGTGTAGTAACTGGCAAAGTTTCAACATTCTCACATTAATACTTTAAAAATTACAGAGTTTCAAAGTTGTTTCATTTCGAATGGGACACCCTGTACTTTCAACACTTCTAAAGTGCGTAAGTTTGTAAATATATTTAAAGTAATAAAACTATTAATATATTTGCTAGGTCTTTCATTTCAGATTTCAAAGCGTTTACCCAGTCTTTGAAAAATATTTTGAGCAATTTATGCCATTAAAATTCACTCACTCATTCGTTTGTTCGTAAGTTTAAAGGTCTCACTCGTTCGTTTGTTTGTTTGCCTACTGTTTCAAGGTCACTGCTTGCCACTCGTAGGACTATGAAGATAGTGCCAAATAATTTTAATTCTTTAAAGAATGTACTTGTATAATCAAGAAAATATGCATCAGATAATATTCTCATTGCCTGCCTTTGAACAACAAAAATACTGTTTAATACATTATCAGCAGTATTTCCCCATGCAAGATTGCATCATACTTTTGCTCTTTCTTATATGATGTACTGCAGAGTTAATAAAATATGTTTAGGAAATGTAAATAGAAGTTTAAACATTATAGCAACACTCCTAGAAATCTTTTTAGATATGTAATAGATATGGTCCTTCCACTGCAAATTCTTATCTAGCATGACATCTAAAAATTTCATTACATTACATTCTTTTGCGACGAGTTCCCCAACATTTAGGTTGTCAAAATGTACACTTATTTTGTCACTTAAAATCATAGTTTGTTTTACTTGAATTCAGAATTCAGAGTTTATTTGAGGTCAGTCAATTTACAACTTTGGTAAATTCTGTTTTAAATATAATCTTTGCTGCACTGACATCTTTACAAGAAAACGACACTTGCTATCGTCTGCAAACATCCTAAAATTAAGAATATCGGAAGAACGCAGGAGGTCATTTATATACAATAAAAATAGCAATGGACCTACGACTGACCCCTGAGGTACCCCATGTTACAGTCAGTTTAGTTTAGTTTAGTTGAACAGACATTTACTGATACAAACTGATATCTGTTGGACAGATAACTTTTAAACCAATCATTATAGCCGCTCTGAAGCCATAGGAAATTAGGAATACAGTTTAAGTAAAATATTATGGTCTGTCACATCAAAAGCCTTACTCAAATCCATAAATATGGCTATCATTATTTCTTTGTTCTCTTTGGCGACATTGGCACTTTCCACAAGGTTTAAAATAACCAATTCTGTTGTTCTATTTTTACGAAAGCCGTATTGAGTTCGGCGATAATAAGTTGTAATTCTAAGTAATGATATATCCTATTTTTTACAATTAGTTTTCAAAAATTTTATTAAACACAGATAATGAACAGAATAGTCTATAATTTGCTGTTACCGACCGAATACACCGACCGACATTAGCTGATTTCGGTTTAATTTTACGCATCTCCGCCAAGATGTTCCCTTACACGTGGATCGGGTTCATATCTGGACTATGGGGGTCTCATGGAAGGAGATGTAGTCCATTCTCTGTATTATCCATTGAGTTGTGGATTTTGAGGTGTGACATATGGCACCGTCCTCTTGAAACAAGATGTTCTCCAGGTGAAGTACTCAACTCCGTAAAAAAAAAAGTCAGGAGGTTCTTATCTGAGAAGGTTATGTTACCATCTATGAAAACAAGGTCGGTTTTTCCAGAGTACCAAATGCCTGCCCACACCATAACAGCACAATTACCACAGCACAACCACAGTGGGTTGCTTGCAATTTGGGAGTGAACACATTTCCTCAGGTTCTCTATACTCATATCCATTCTCCTGAGGCAAACTGCTGGAATCTTCTTGATTCATCAGAGAAAACAACAGAGTGCCAAAACTGATCAGACTTGTTCTTTATATACATGGACCATTCATATCGTTTTCTCTTAGTCTCAGAGAGCAATGACGTCCGTCTAGCTACACGTCCTCTTCACCCAGCTCATATCAGTAACCTGTGTCACTTTGAGTTTCTCACATTCACATGGATTTTTCCTTACTCTCTTACGACCGTTCTTTGGGTGGGTTCTGAGACGGATGAAGGACCCCCCTGGACGTTTGAGAATACAAAAATATTGGCTTCGTTAACCCTAATAATAATATCACATAGAACAGTCTTTGAAATGGGTAAGTCTTTAGCTATTGTTCGTTCACTCTGGCCACACTCTTGTAAATGGAGATATATCAGGTGACCCTTGAGTTCGTGGCATAATCCTGTCTAAAAAGAAAGAAGCGTGTTCGATGTTATACAATAACATACACACAGTTATACATAACGGATTAGACGAAGAACCTCATTCCGTTGCTTTAGGAAGGTAGTCTTACTGTCATTTTATTTTCGCAGGGCATTGTTCTAAGGCCTTTCGTGTATTCTAACACCTCATCAGGGAATGACGAAATATTGAAATACAAGAAAGGTCTTAGAATCGCCTTTTATTTTTTGTTTTTTGTGTGGATGTGTAATATATATATATATATATATATATATATATTGCTAAAATGACTTGTGGTACAAAAATTTTCATTCTGGCTGCAGCCTTCCATGTATTGTGTACTGATCGAGGACCAAAATCAGATTAAGCATATCTGACCCAAACTTGTGGCAAGAGATAAAAAGCTGCGACTTCAAACCATATAACATCGTTAACCTGTTTCAGTTCCGTGCCTTGGTCTCTCTTCACACGAAGGTCAAGCTGGTGGCCCCGCCTCTAGGTCTGGCTTGGTGGAGGAGCGAGTTGCCCTCTTGCGCTCTCCACCGCACATAGCCAGGTACACCCGGCTCACCTGGTACCGTCCTGAGCCAGGCATCTAGCCTTCTTTTGAAGATTTCAACTTTGACCCCTGTAACGTTCCTGAGGTCCTTTGGAAGCTGGTTAAAAAGTCTTGGCTCCCTGACAACTATATGACTGCATATGCAAATGACTGTACATTTTTAATTTAACTAGTTTTTGGTTAAATGATAGTTCTTTAAAATAAGTAGTAATAAATATTATGTCGGGTTCCTAATTACTAATTTTACTTCTTTTTTATTTGTTACATATAACACCTTATTTCGTACAACGCGAGTTTACAGTGTTCCCTCTGTTCTGACATCCGTTGCAGTCGTGGCTGATCTAAAATATTCAAGAAACATTTCGAATGTCACAGGATGGACCTTCTGTACAAATAAATGATCAGTGAATACAGCCAAAGTATTCTTATTGGTCACTCTGATCTAAAAGTAGGCCTAATGAAGATTATCTTTTATAACGAAGCTAGCTTTGATGTCGGCTGAATATCAGTTTTACGTAACCTTTTATTATTGTGAGACTATTTTGCTGATTGAAATAATAGGTGCAACAGCATCGGAACTGACTGGCAACTTGAGAAATCTTTTCCTCTATTTTCGATAAGCATAAACTATATATTTTTTCAAGTAACTTTTAAAGTACCAAAATGTCACCACAAGGAGGAAGCTTATGACC
The DNA here is from genome assembly GCA_023014485.1 of Bathynomus jamesi. Lineage (NCBI taxonomy): Eukaryota > Metazoa > Arthropoda > Malacostraca > Isopoda > Cirolanidae > Bathynomus > Bathynomus jamesi. Next base: position 46,115 of record JAJOZX010008981.1, read on the forward strand.
ACCGATATTATAAATATGTCTCTCCTAGATTTTTTTTTCTCGAATTCATTCTTATGCAAAGGGACGATCTTTTTACCGTGATGTGAGATTTAGGGATGATTATGGGATTAACGCATTTCCTCTTTCATTTTTCTTAACTAGAAATCTATTTCGTCAAACGATTCCTTTGCTATCTTTTTATAGAGGTCATTTTTACCAATTTCTTTCAAAGCATTTTTCAACCTGAAGTGAGTTGACGTTTTGTGTCTAAGTGCCCACCCCATCAAAAGATTCAGACAATTCTCTCGTTTAAGCTTCTTTTTGTTTACATAAAATTGTGGTTCTATCATTCTGTGAACTTTTACACATTCCTTTGGACTAAGTTAATCCGCAACATCTTGTATTATGTGCCAATTCATGTCAATAACGGCTTGGTTTGTGGTAATACTTATTATTAATGTAAATATCATTATTTTGAGAATAGGTCCCTAGTTCAACAACACTGATTTTGAAGAACTATCAGTGCATGTGAACAGCATGCGGATAACTAGATTTGTATCGCTCCTTGTAAACTAAAATATTTCTAAAAAAACAGGATATTACTGTACTCTCTTTAGTTGAACTGTTTGGAAGTAAATATGCAAAAGCCATAAAAGAGAAACCCTATATTGATTGTATTCGTAGGTAACGTTGTTCCATGTCATTCCCATGCCCCTCTATAGGATTTTCCACTTGTGTCAAGGTAGGTTAAGTTTGGTTAAATCTGTGATTTTAAATAGGAGAAATCTCCTTTAGACCACAAACAAAGCCTGCCTTTTTCTAATCAGTCCACGATCGATTATGTAAATAACTTCATACCAAAGACTTTGAAAATTTTTTTTTAAGCCAGTGAGAGCTTAACATTTACTTTAAACTCACGAGCCACTTGGTTTTCGAATGCATCTCCACAAATTTTTGAACGTGAAGGAAATTTTGATGGCTGTAGTACAGTATTTTGTAAATTTCTTGACTGACTGACTGTTTCTCGATTTCACAAAAAAGTATGGTTTGACTAGATACAGGTAGGCTTTGCCGTGAATAACACTGGGAATAGCATGATTTAGAAAGTAAACTTATATTGATGTAGGTTATACATTTTCAAAATATTTTATGGGAATAAGACGTTTCAAAATGGTTTCACATTGCTGTGATACAATTAATTTTAGTGGCAAAACTGAAAAATTTATTGAATTTTAGTTTTTGTTTGATAAGAACCGGAATTTTTAATGTTACGAACTAAATGCAACAAAAAGGCTTAAATTTTTAATTTATAATAGAAAAAATATAATAGAAATATTAGGCTTTATCAGACTATTTATAACAAGAACGCCTCATTGTTTAGCAAGTTATATTTTCAGTTCTAGTGTAAAGTTTCTTTAAGTAATCTTTTCCTTTGATTCCTTCATTTATTTCATTGTTTTATTCTCATTTATAAAGACTACAGGAAAATGGAAACACCCTAAACATTAAAGCTGCTACGCATGTTGTGTTTTGGTTATACTTAATCATCTTCATACTATAAAAAGGCAGTCCCGTCCGTCTGTCTGTGGACACCATGTATTTACAATTAAGCGAGTCTGAACATAGAAATAAATGCGCTTTGCTTTGTTTCAACTTTTTACTCTTAACACGTTAAGATTTTCATCGCTGCGTTCTTTTCTATAGTTTTATTGACCGAATAATTGACCCCCACAATTACTGAGGGTTCAATTTTTCGATCAATAAAACTATAGAAAAGAACGCAGCAATGAAAATCTTAGCTTCACATCCGAACCCATTGTATCAAGATTTGTGAAGCTTATGATTATCATGGCTGTGTTCTTTTCTATAGTTTTATTGACCGAATAATCTTTGCTATCTGCAACTTATTTTTGTTTACCAGACTTATATCTTCGATGAAGATATTTAAATGACCAAGTCAAACGCGACAAGCATGCTACTCTCCATAACAATGGAAGATGTGCAGAAGTCCATAAGGGTCCCACAGTTTATAATAACTGGCTGGTGACAAGGTATATACTGTATTGTATTAGGGTGGTTAAAAAAAACTATTTTCAAAAATGCTCAATCGTTCACTTGGCAGTAGATTCCTTTGAGGGAGAAAACTCTCCCTGACAAATTTAAACGCAATCCATAAACGTTTAGGAGTCGCTAAATGACTGAAGTGTCCTCAAGTCACGCTTTCTGGCTCCAAGAACTACCCAACTAAAATATTTAGGAGGATTACATGTAAAAAGGAGGCAGATAAATTACAGGGGGATATATATGAAATGGGAAGGTGGTCCGATAAATGGTTACTCAAGTTTCACCCGGACAAGTGTAAGCATATGCAAATAGGAAAAGATAGGATGGACTTCGGAGAAAGAAGGTATAAAATGTTTCTCGAAAAGGACTAGATGGACAAGAGTGATGCGAAAAGGACATAGGAGTGATCATAGACAGTAATTTGAGTTTTGAAAAACACATGGCGGAAAAGATGAACAAAGCAAACAGGATAGTTGGACTCATAAGGAGGACATTCGAATATCTGAATAAAGATATGTTTAAGACGCTGTTCGTTTCACTGGTTAGACCTCACTTGGAATACGCGAATCAGGTTTGGTGTCCATATCTCAATAAACGTATAGAGCCCATTGAAAATGTGCACTGGAGAGCCTCTAAGTTGGTTCCGGGGATGAGTCACCTGTCATATGGGGAGAGATTAAGGGAGCTAGAATTATCAACACTAGCATACAGACGTGTACGGGAAGACATGATCGAATGCTACAAGATATTAACTGGTAAATATGATGAGGAGGTGACGAATGACTTGTTCCAAATGAGAGACTACTCGAGAACTCGAGGACATCAATTTTTAAGATATACGAGGAAAGAGCTTCACGAAATATCAGAAAAAATTCGTTCACGTAGAGAGTTGTTAATATTTGGAACAGTATACCAGAGCATATCGTCAATGCACCAGAGATAATAGCGTTCGAGAAACTTCTGGATACACACTGGAGTGCACAGGACCTATTATATGACCAAAATCCAGAGCTAGATCTACAGGCTGAGAAACCTCTTCTAGAATCATTTCTACGATATTCTACGATATAATAATTCACTCGAAATGAAACTGGCCTTGGCTGTTTTACTTGCTTCACCAAACAGAATGCATCTTTGAGCTTACGGAATAAAATTTAGTCCTGTTTAGAACCTTCCAAGTATTGCCAAAGGAAATACATTTGAGTCCGACGTCATAGTCATATACTGTATATAGGCCTTACAGGGTGAACTAAAAATAAGGAAACAGACTTAAATTCTAATAAAATTTTATTTAAAAAAATAAAATTACAGAGAATACACAAAAAACACACTTTTCAAATATTTATAGCAGTCAAGCTTTCCCCCAAACTGCTCAATGTGTTTGCATAACTGCAGTGATACTGGTCGACAAACTCGTTGGCATAACTCACTGGAAAGCTCGTACTGGGGCCAGAGCTGGGCAATAAATACATTGAATGTATTTAAATACTAAATACATGGGAGAAATGTATTTAAATACTAAATACATTTTACGAATGTATTTAGATACTAAATACAAAATACATCAATACAAATACATTTGTAAATACATTTTAAATACATACAAATTTTAACATATGCATTCACTAATTCACTAAGCCATGACACGCACACGATAAAGAAATCAACCGCTTTCGACTAAGAGTGGCACACAACTGATTGAACTGACACGTTGAAACATGAACCATGCTGTACTACACTGTCAACGCGTCGTACTGTGCTAGTACAGAACGTGTATTAAACCAGTAAAAGTATTTACATTTTTATATTTTGAGTATTTAAATACATTGTATTTAAATACTCATTAAAGTATTTAAATACTATATTTAAATACATGAAAAACAATGTATTTATAAATACAGTTCTAAATACACAAATGTATTTAAATACGTATTTAAATACAAATGTATTTAAATACTGCCCAGCTCTGACTGGGGCAACGAGAGCATCTTTGAGTGTTGGAAGAAGCTGGGGTTTCGTCGTAGCTTTGTAATCCCATAAAATGAAATCGGCCGGAGTCAAATCCGGAGACCACTCTGGTCAATCAACAGGACTACGCCGGCCGACCAGGAAACTTTCGTTCAAAGTTGTCCGGCCCATCGTGCATTGTGGACACTCCCGGTTTCGTCGAAGATTCAAGTGTTCTTACTTGCTGGAGGAGTTCAACCATAATGCTTTTGGTTCGGACGAGCAACTTAGCTGCATTCCAGTGAATGGTATACCACTTTACAACTTTAATTTCTTACCACGTAAACAGCCTTGATCTTTCACCTATGGAGAAAAATCATCCGCTAAGGCCTAGCTCATAGGCAGTGTGTCTGTGATTAAATCGTACAAGTCGCCTTCTGAATAACACGTTCTGTATAACAGGTGCAACTGCGGCACAGAACTATGGATCATCAAATTTTTGGCTCAAGTATTCTCTCCCTTAATCGATGAAAAAGATATTTTCAATTTAAAACAAAAACGAATACTCTCTCCTCCTGATAAAGATAAGGTTGCAGTCATCCTAAACAGAGGCTACTAAACCAATAAAGTCATTAATATCTTCAGTGACCCCACCAAATTTAGAGAGATTGATGAAGATCCAATGACGCTTTCACTAAAACTTGAAGGATAAAATTAGTTGTTTCCTTAAAAAAACTACATAATCAAAATACGATTTCAAAGACGCTTGTATTAACCAAAGATGGGCAGGACCGAGTTCCAAAAGGACCGAATTCCAGGAACTCGGTCCTTTTTAAGGACCGTGAGCGGGAAAGTCGGTCCTTTTCTCAGTGAGGACCGAAATGAGGAGCGACGGTCCATTTTTAAGCAATTCCGGACGGTCTTTTTTAGTGTGTTTAGTGATTATTTGAAGTTCTAAAGGAGATGCTAGTCTTGAAATGCTAGTCTTCTTGAAGGGAAACTCAAGCATTTAACTTAATAACTTTTTTTCATCATTTATGTATTGTATTAATTATAATTTACGTTAATAAAATTAAATATTCCCGGTGTCTTTAATTTCATTTTTCATTGTAATCAAATTTTTCACTTATATTATATATAAGGACCGAGGACCGAGTCGTTCCTAGGTCCTATCTTCAGAAGGGACCGTGACCGGGACCGTCGGTCCAGTTTGAGGCCGGGACCGGGACCGTCGGTCCTTTTTGAGGCCCGGGTGCCCACCTTTGGTATTAACCTACACTGTTCTGGATCATCCCGGCGTCTTCTTTGGCCTTCCTAAAATACATAAACCAAGCGTTTATCCTTTCAGCTTATACCATTCACAGTTACAAGCCGGCAAAGTTCATAATCCCTGCCTTAACCCTTTAAGCCCTGAATTTTTTGTAGGGTTAAGTTATGAATGCTTGTGTTTGAAACGTTAACAATTTGTACCTTCAGTCCTTAAAGGGTTAACAGATTTGTCCTATAACACTGCCCAACACCAATTTTGCTGATTTAATTCTAACACCTGTTTTTAGGTAACTTTGGTGTGCTGATTTCAAAAATCACCTTAGTTTTTGCCTATCACGTCAGGTTTTCGAGCAATCAAATACGGATATTTTGGAGATATCGCATTTTGGCAGGGTTATGCCCAATTTTTTCTTTTCAAAAAATAAGTTTTTACATACTCAGAATCAGCATGGAAAAGTAAACAATTGTGCAGGGAGTGAACTTTAATATACAATGGTAATATTGACACAAAGTGATTAAAAGTGTTTAAATAAGCAAAAAATGAATCCATGATCATGACGTCACGCTCACACCTGGGGAAATCACAGATACCCAAGATTTTAGTATGTTGTACATGACCTTTAGATTTAATGCACAGATTTGCGTATTCCACAGATAAAATTTTAACAGCAAAACAGCTGTTAACAGGTCTCAAAAATCATCAATTTTGATAAGCGCCCTTCATGGATCACCCAAAATAGGCATATTGCATTGCACGAAAACCTGATGTGATGGACAAAATCTAAGGTGATTTTTTGAAATCAGCACATCAATATTATCCAGAAACAGGTCTTAGAATTAAATCAGCAGCAAAAAATTTTTTTTTTGTTGGGCAGTGTAATGAATAAGTATTCAGTCTCTAATTCTTTCGAGTTTACCAAAGAAATCCTAACCATAAATAACAAAACTTTTATATGCTCAACTTCGATGTAAAATCCCTTTACACCAATGTACCTAGGCTTATAAGTGACATTTTGGATTCCTTTCCCCACAACTAAACTAAACAAATAGAAACATTTGTAGGAAAGTTTCATTCTAGTACGATTTATATTATTATTATATTTACTGTGAATGAGGGGGTTAAACCAGTGTTTCCCAAACTTTTTTCACACTGCGTCACTCCTCACCCTTTGCAAGAAATAATCATACTACGCCCCCCAACCATACCCTACTATTCACAGTACTAGGCCCTGCTACAAAATACGTACTGAAAATTCCCTCCCTAAGGGGGAGTGCGCCCCACTGTTTGGAAGACGCTGTCTTAAACGTATCAAAACAAGAATTTACAAGACTACTAATTCTCGCCGCTTCCAATACTTATTTCCCTTTGAATAAACAGCTCTCTCAACAAATAAACTCATTGGCTACGGGATCACCTCTGAGTGCCACATTGGCTAACTACAGAGATTATTTACCTGTGGTCCATGGCTCATTATACAGGTGGTCCAGGAAAACGTTAAGAACCCATGCTTTACACGAATGAGCGGTTTATTTTCAGTTATTAATAATAAATAATGTGCCTGCCACCTCCCACAACTACCCACAAACAGGTATGGTCCACAGACCAAATGGGCAACGCAAATTGGTCGACGTACAAAAAAAGGTTAAGAACCCCTGGGCTAACATTTTCATCTGCTATCATGAGCAAAACTGCCTTTTTAAACCGCACTTATACAAAAGGTATGTTGATGACACATTCCTGCTCTTTCAAAATACAGACCATCTGCCCCAGTTTCTCGACCTAAAGCATCAAAATATCAGATTTACAAAGAAAGTTAATACGCTACCTTTTTTTTAGATATAAAAATAGTGAACGGAAATAAATTTAGTACTTATCTCGGTCTCAAACCGACATACACAGGTTTGGGTACCTATAAATTATTTTAACCACATCCCTTCATTATACAAAATTACTAGCATTGAAATATTAATTTCTCTACTGCGCTTACCAAATCTGCTCTGTCATTGGAAAAACGAAATTCCTCAAAGTTCAGGCGGCACGCAGCAAAACCCAGCTGTTCACCCTTCCATGCAATAAAAATGGGTTGGTAGATAAATGGGTACCCTGGGTAGCTTGTTGGTTAAGATGCTGGGCTGCTGATCGGGAGGTCGTGAGATCGAGTCCGGGCGAGGACTTTGTAATTTCTGACCGCTCGTGGTGGGGGCGTAGTTCAAATTCCACGTTAAACTGTAGGTCTAAGGTGGAGTGACAAGCTTGACCTTCGTCAGACTGAACAATTCGGGCGAAGTAAAAACAAGGTTAACCAAGGTTGTGAACAGGAAGTATTCTGAGGAATAGAAAAGGCCTGGCTGTTTATATGTACTAACTTTTATTTACATCCAACCATTAGTACTTTTTTAAAACAGGGGTGCGGAAACTTTTCAGGCACCCTGAGTACTTTCCCTTTCTACAGACTTAAACTTGAAATTAAACTCAGAGCTTCTCATCGTACTAACCCGCAAATTAATCTCTAATTTGTATTTACAAACAGTCATAAACTTAAATAATATTTAATTCACAAAAAAAAACATTCACAGGCCCTTGTATGGTTCACATTTTACTCTTAAATGGGTTCACTGCTATATAAAACTGTATTGACTGCACTTGTCAGACAGGAATGAACGTACATCATAGCCTTTCAAACAAAACATTACAGCCTCCAATCATAAGCAACTATCAGAGACCACTGTAAATTTCACTATCACCCATTTCACCCTGTCTTTCAAAATTATCAACAAAAACACGACAAACCAACTAAACCAACCTCCACAGTTAACGCAGACATGGACTGTCCCGACTCCCAAGCCAGTCTGAGAAATGAGAAGGGGAGTGTAGTGACGAGCCCGCTGCACGTAGTGTATTTGGTTCGCTCCATTTCTCCTTGTATAGTCGACTTATTTCTCATTGTTGGTGACGCTACTACCCATCTCAGTGCCCTCAGTTGAAAGGGCACAAAACGGATCAACCAATCAACCCCCGCAATTTGGAATCATTGTACAATAATGAACTCTTCAGTACAATACGATTCCTCAACAATTACAGCTGTTAATTTGTGTATTGTGAAACAGTTTCCAGTATTTTGGCAGTTAAATTTGTCACTTGTTTTTCAACAGTGGACATTCCACTGGTGGTGCTTGTGATAATTTTAACCTTTACTAAAATTTATATAAGGCTAATTAATCTTCAAAACTTCTTCGTGAATCTTTACAATAGGTAAGTCAATCTAGAATAATGGAAATATTCCAGTAATTTACTTTATGTAATTCTAATTTACACTTGATATGATGGGCAATATATTAAGGTACCTAAAACTTATTAGTACTACAACAGTGGAAATTAGGGCAATTCAGTATTACCCTAATTTCTACTATTGTAATATTAACAAGTTTTATGTACTTCAATATATTGCCCACCATATCATTTTCTCTTATGCTCTCAAGTTCAAATTATGAGATTGTACTCGTATGTGTATTTACAGTGAGGACCATTCGTATACGTAAAGTAATCACAGTTACTGGAAAGTTAATTGATTTAAACGAGTTTTGAATGTTGACTTAAATTAAGAGGCTAAATTAGTGGAATAATTTATAACCTGAAGAGATAAATAAAAGAACTGAACGTTGATTGAACTTGAATGATTTCTTCAGAACCGACAAGCTCTGTTCAAATATCACTCAAAATAAAATGGGTTACTGGTTAGGTTAAGTTAATTAAGACTCTCTACGCAAGGTTAGATTTGGTTGAATTATTAGAGGACACGTTGGTGCAATATTAGATCTCGTTCAGCTTGCAGATTTCGAGAATTCGAGCATAATCGAACATAATACCCGTAACTGATGAAGACTATTGATTGGTAATTAATAATTGAAACAGTTATTTAAGGAAGTTAGATAAATATTAAATTTCGCGGAGACCATTTGTTTGACAGTCAAAATTTGCTACGATCATGATTGACCGAAATTGGTCAAGTGGGAAATAACTAACCAATCTTTAAAAAAAGCGAACCAAGTGTAGTAATCTGCTCTTTGTCAAACTTAATAATATCAGCCAGAAATTAAATTAGTTATCAGTAATTACTCATTTTTTACAAAACTACTTAAATAACACAATCTGTTCAATTGGAAAAATTAAATTAATGAAAATATTTAGAAGTGAAAAATTATATATTATCTGTGGAAGAGTTTTCGTGACAAAGTCGATTAGAGAGAGATCCCCAAACATAATTCTCTTTGGCGCGAAACTCCCACATTCCTTGATCTAGGATTGAGTTGGGCCTACCACCTATTGTGTTTTTAGTGTTGACAGTTACTTTTCTTTGTAACTAATTACAGTAACTAGTCTCCAAAAAGTAACTAGTTACTTCCGAAATCTTTCCTGGTTTTAGCGAGCATCTAATCCTGAAAAAAGTACTTTCGGATTACCTGAAGATCAGGGCCCCCATGTATTCTTGTTTTTTGCTTTACAGTACCAAATATAATAATAATAAATTGAATGCCCGGTTAGGTCAACTGTACGCCCTTGACAATTGGTTAAGTAGTGATATTTTCGTTAGTTTTAACGAAGATATCATTTGGTAATTGAGGCTGGGGGCCCTAATCTTCAGGTGATCCGTACTTTGACAAATAATATTTGCCAAGGTTTTTTAATGCCCGGTTAGGGTAATTGAATACCCGGCTAGGTCAACTGTGTTACGCCCTTGACAATTGGTTGTCGTCGTGATATTTTCGTTAGTTTTAACGAAAATATCACGACATAACCTAACCCATTGTCAAGAGCGAACAGTTGACCTAACCGGGCATTCAATAATTTTCTCGTAGTTTAGATTAAATTAGTTAGTTTCAACGAAACTTTATAGCACCCAAATTGTTTTACTGTGTTCTTTTAAGTCAAAATTGTTACTAACTAAAAAGAAGAAATTGCGGGTGCTCTAAAGGAAAAGATCCAAAACTGTCGAATCCAGTTTACAACAGCAGCTTCGTTTCTCGCATACAATATCGTACTTAGCATACCTTAGAACTCATATATATATATATATAGTCCCATAAGTCCGGCATCATAGGAGAAATTCATATTTTTCTTTCTACAGGCCATAATGTCTATGTGCAAGGAAGAACAAATCCAGATAATTCTACTCATAGGAAATCGGAGTCAAAGAGGCCGTTGCAAAGTTTAAGGAAACAGGATCCGTAGAAGATAAACCACGCAGTGGACCTTCAAGGAGGTCCACTGACGATGATACAGCGACTGCTATCCTGGCTCATTTTAACAGAAGTCCCAATAAGTCTCTTCGGCCATTGTCCGCCGAGACAGGAGTGTCGAAAAGTAGCATCCATCGCATTCTTCAGGCTCACAAATGGCATCCATATAAACTTCAGATCCTACAGAAATTAAGCGATGATGATCCCGACTGACGGATGGAATTTTGTGAATGGGCTACGGAACAATACATATTGAGCACGTTCTGTAAATAAAAGCTTTTGTTTTGTCTTTTTATATTATTTTTCCTATGATGCCGGACTTATGGGACACCCTGTTTATATATATATATATATTATATTATATATAATATATTATATATATATATATATATATATATATATATATATATATATATATATAATATATATATATATAACTAAACTGGTTGGGGTGGATAGACAGAAGAGTATCAGGATATGATAAAAGATCTCGTGTAGTTTCACCCGTTTTGTATCTAACCTAGTTTAGCTTATAATACCATTTACGTTAAACTTCTTGTTAGAAATTAGTCCTCAACATTTCAGATTTAGTTTCCGTTTCTGAAATTATGAGAGTATGAAGAGAAGCGTGTAGAAAGGGAACCAGTCGGAGAGAAAGAGTTGGGCATAGTAAAAATGCCAGGAAGTGGGAAATTATTCGGATGATAGTGAAACCAGTATTTGTTCAGGAAAAACGGTGAGACGCAAAAAGTTTAAGACAACGTTTAGATACTTTGTCAATCTTATTTTAAATAAGAGATTAGGACTACAAGTCAAATGCAGGCATACATCTTATTTATTACCCAGTTCTTATCTGAACTGTTCTCCCTTCAATTTGTTTTTCTACTGTACTCGAACGCTTTAAAAATACGAGAGAGAAATTTTTGGATCACCTGAAGATCCGTCACCCCAGCATTTTTTAGTTAACTTTATAAATCTAACTAACGAAAATATCACGACCTAACCTAACCAATCGTCAAGGGCGTACAGTTGACCTAACGACTGGTTAGGTTAGTTCGTGATATTTTCGCGTGTTGGACTAACTAAAAAAGGCTGGGGTGACGGATCTTAGGTTATCCAAATTTTTAACACTTCTTCACAGCTCCTATCATAGTGTAGTTATGAAACCCAGGCTTCTCACTTTAAATACGTTGGCTACCTGTTTAAATTCAAGCGTCTCTCAATTAGAAAGGAAGTATTAAAAATATGTACATATAAAACGATGTTAAGTTTTATTTTGCATTGAAGATAAATTATTATACATAGGTATACAAAATACTTGTACTTAGCAGGCTGTTCTACCCTTACCCGACATAAAAGTATTTAATTAACGTGGAAACCGTAGTCACATAAGCGTTATTACACTGTATCGACAAATCTGAAGTAAATGTAGTTAAAATCGCTAATTTTCTGTTGGCAAAAACGATTCGCATAACAGTATGTTTAAGACAATTTTTCGGATACTGATATTGAAAAAACCTTCCATTGGCTCAGTTTAAAGTTGAAAAAGCTTCCCACATTATTCCATTAACTCGCGCATTCAGTTTTTATCAGAAACCAATTAAACCCATCATTCTCGAAGAGGTAGTGTGAGACGCCTAAACATGGGGTTTGCAGCATCTCTAAATTAGCCTACAAAATAAATTATGCACCATTAAATTAATTTAAATGCAATATAAAGTCAATTCAGTTATGATACTGTATGCAAAGGATCGCTTGAAACGAATTAAAAAATTGGTTCATTTTCCGAGGTTGGGGAAAAAATACTTATACATTTAGATTTCACGAAGTTTATAAAAGCGGCACCCACAGTTCAAAGAAAACTATCCTATAGGTCGCGTTTCTTTGACTAGCCAGTTATAAGTTTCTGTATGGCCTTGCTCCGATAACAGGGCTCCTACTCTTTCTAATACTCTTGCATGGTAAGTGTTCAGCCAATCAACCTAGAAAAAGAAGACGCGATTACATTTCACGTAAGACAACTGGAAATCTCTCCAATCGGACAGATAAGAGGTTAGACGGTATCAGGACAATTGCCCCCGTTACCAGCATTTCAGTCGGATGTTATTAATGCGAGCTAAATCGATATAGACTTATACGTACATGTACTTTTAATTGACTTTTCAATTGAATGTAATACATTGTTTTGGATATGTTATTTCAAAATCAGCAGTTCGATTTAATATACTTTCATTTGGTGTGTAATTTTGCAATTATTTGAATCTTTGACAACAAATTAGGTCAACTGTACGGCCTAGGAGGGGTCGAAATTTTGTATTCTTATTCTACACACTGCTCGGAGTTCCCTTTGGGCCCCTAAACAACATACTACTGTAATTACACCGCTATGCGCCCCCCCCCCCCTTTTTTTTAAATTGAAACCAATTCTTTGGATAAACCTGATAAATGACAGATTAAAGTAAATGATGATATAAGTAAAGTTAAAGTAAGTTTTATATATACCGGGTGTCCGAGAATTATCTGTACGAGTTTTGTTGGCTGTTATTAAAAGTCAACCATGAAGTGTAGAAATTCCAGTGTTGTCCCATTTTACAGAGAAACTCATTAAGTTTTTTCTGATAACAAGTTTTGACAAGTTTTTTCTTTTTTGTACGCGGGTGATGATTTAAAAGCAAGAATCACAGCTGTTATCGAGCGAATTGATGTGGATATGCTGCAGCGTACATGGCAACATTTGGATTATCGATTGGATGTTTTGCGAATCACTGATGGTGCACATATCGAATGTTTGTAACAACGTTACTTTAATAAAAGAAACTTTTGAAAATACAGATTCTAAATAATCTTGTTTAAGAATTTTACGTGTGTTATCAAGAATTTTATTAAAAGATGAAGTTGTACAGATAATTTTCGGACAGACTGGAATTTCTAAAAAACTTGTCAAAACTTGGTATCAGAAAAAACTTAATGAGATTCTCTGTAAAATGGGACAACACTGGAATTTCTACACTTCATGGTTGACTTTTAATAACAGCCAAAACTTGTACAGATAATTCTCGGACACCCTGTATATATATATACAAAGGTGGGCACCCGGGCCTCAAAAAGGACCGACGGTCCCGGTCCCGGTCCTTGCCTCAAACTGGACCGACGGTCCCGGTCCTTTCTGAAGATAGGACCTAGGAACGACTCGGTCCTCGGTCCTTATATATAATATAAGTGAAAAATTTGATTAAAATGAAAAATGAAATTAAAGACACCGGAAATCTTTAATTTTATTAACGTAAATTATAATTAATACAATACACAAATGATGAAAAAAGTTATTAAGTTAAATGCTTGAGTTTCCCTTCAAGAAGACTAGCATTTCAAAATGGCTGTCACTGAGCCCTGACCTTTTCGGCTTGAGGACGTCCTTCCCCAAAGAGAAGAGCCTCTCCACGGCGGCACTGGATGGTGCCAGGTGTTGAAACAAGTTTCAGTTCAGTCTCAGTCTCTTTCTGAGTCTTCTGGAAGAAACGATCCATCTTCTTTAGAACTTCAAATAATCACTAAACACACTAAAATCACTAAAAAAGACCGTCCGGAATTGCTTAAAAATGGACCGTCGCTCCTCACTGAGAAAAGGACCGACTTTCCCGCTCACGGTCGTTAAAAAGGACCGAGTTCCTGGAATTCGGTCCTGCCCACCTTTGTATATATATATATATATATATATATATATATATATATATTATAATATATATATATAAGAAGAAGAAATCTTTCTCCGTATATTACTTAGAATCAATTGAGGCATACTAAAATCAAAATATTCACCTTAAGAAATTTAAAATCGTAAATTACTGACACCACTGGACTTTCCATTGGAACACAGGTAGCTTTTTTCTCGACTCCAGTACATTCAAAGTAAATTTGTCTGTTTTCGTAACCAATTCTATCTTGTGATGCTTCTGTTACCACATTTACAGCATGTTCTACTCCCTGGCTGTGACAGGGAAAAGGAATAAGCTGAAGTGGTTCATTTCGAACTTTAAGATCATCATTTGTCAAATTCTGTAAAATAGGTGGAGGGGTGATGGTTTCGTTGTCCCAGTCGATCATGTTAGGATAATCGTCTGCTTCAAAGTTGTGTTTTTTGGCAGCTCAAAATTTCTCGCATTGGTGCTCCTAGTTCTTGCTCGAATGATGTGCTGAAGAGCCAGCTCTCTGACCTCTCTTCTTGTCTGTTATCATTGAGAGTAAGATATTCTCTGGGTGGGCAAAATAGGCGTTATTTCTGAAGACATGCTCCATAATCACCCGATGCTTATCTAAGCCTTTAAGCAAGTGCATGATATACCAAAAATTAGATGCTCCCTCATTTGCCTTGGGATGAGACTTTATCCAAAACCAGCATTATAATTTTTACTAGGTCTTGGATGTTTTTGTTTGGATTCCGTGTAGAGACATATAAGCGCAGGATCCTGTTTGCTCGTGTTAGCCATCTTGCATGATGGAGGGCACCTGGGGATCTGGTGGCTAACGCTTGTGAGATGCGTCCAGATTGTATGCTAATGCACATTTCATACATATATTTTAGGTCACTGCTGAAACTTTTAACAATATCGGCCGAAACTTCTTTAATGTTGCCCTCTACAGGGGTATAATGAACTATATCCAGTTTTGGTCAAATCCTCTCTGAGTTTATTTCCAAGAGAACCTTTGAAGGTGTTTGGTCCCGAAGTTTTTCCATCAATTGCTTCAAATACGTGCCTGAAGGGCAGTTCATTTGCATGCAAAAGGCAAATCAGCTATTGTACCGGCCTGTCCAGATATAATTCAATCAATTTTAGCACTCCGCCAATCCTGCCAGTGTTCACTGGACTGGGGTGCCATCGCATAGCAAAGCTTTGAGGGATTCTTTGCTATTAGAATCAACTATAAAAGTTATTATTTCCATCTGCAATACAACAAGCAGTTCCGTTATCTGGAGCTATATGATCCATGTAAGCATCACCAGGTTCTTTGACTATTACATAATGTTCTTCGTACTCCATTCCCTTCTTTGTCTTAGTTGATCTTTTCTACCATCAAATCCGATGCCTTCAATCTGTGTTCTCTGATTTCACTTTGATTATGTTCTTTTTATCCACACGTATTCTTTCTCTCTCCACTTTTTTCCTATCCAACATATTGGTTTCGTTTAATATTCCCATATCCTTCAAAGCTGCATTTACTATAGCTGCAGTAGCTCTGTAACTTACACGGTGTCTATCTGCTGTTATTGTTAAGTTATCATAAATAATTCTGTTCTGATGGTTTTCTCAGCTCAAAATCTGGAACAAAGTCAATATCGTCGCTGTCATCATCAATTTCCATGCTCTCATCTTCCATAATATGTAAAGGGTCCAGTTTGTTGGTTGAGGCGACATTCATATCTAGGCTTATCTTGGCTCTTCTTTCTAATCCTTTAACTCTATCGTGAGTCCTTTTTCTTGCGGAAGTCGTTACTCTGTCGATTGGTCCTAGTTGGTTTTTTCTTTGTTTCTGCCCCACAAAAGACTTCCACTCAATCATTGGAATTTTAATATCACATCTGCAATCCGTTCGACTGATTTTTTTTTTATCGTAACAAGTACAAATGCAAATATCAAACATTTCATCGAATGTCTCCACCTTCTGCTGAAAACTGTTGTTTCTTTGTTTTAATGGTACTTATTTAGCTTTGCTGCAGATTCTATCAATCGTTCAACTTTATAGTTATTCCTTCAAATCTTATATGTGGAAAGGAAAACTTCTCCCAAATGGCTTCCACATCTTTAGTGACAATTCTGTAACATTCTTTTGCTGTTCTAGAACCTTTCGAAATCAGTTCTCGTTTTCTTACCAATAAATAATGCCTAAATACGTCAGCCTTTGAAGGAGTCATTGAAGGTGGAAATTCTGCAGGGTGACCAAATGTTGAATTGTGCGTTTTGCTTCTTGTCGCCATGATTTCACTTATTTAGGCCTAGTAGCATTAATAACAAGAAACTAGTTGTTAAATTCTAGCAATTGAATCATTCAATCTGAATTTAATATAACTCATAACTCATTTAATCATAAACAATCTGAAACTAAACAAAAAAACGTGACAATTTATATAATTCATCTAATCTAAATTAATCTATGTAATCTATTCAATCTATCCAAATTAATCTAATCTACTTAATAAAACTTAATATAATGCATGATTGTCACATTTGGGGTTCATACCTGTGGAGAGAGTAAAATGGGGGGATGCTATGGAAGGGGTAAGGGGGGTCGCATATACTCATTTTTTTTTTTACAAGATGTTGAGATCATCATTTCCAACTACGTGCATACTGTGGAATTGGAGAAACTATTTTTTATATGTTTCGACCCCCCTACAGTGTACGCCCTTGACGATTGGTCACGTTAAGAAGTGATATTTTTGTTAGTTTTGACAGTAACTACTACAGCTACGACCGTCGTGCCAGGTTTGGTTTCTTGCTAGAAACGCAGGTCATGGCATTTACCTTTAATGACTAATGCAAATTATTGGTAAACCCGTCCTTTTCCCTACAAAAAGAAGTAAGTGAGGGATTCCGCGTCTTAAAGTACCTAACCGCCAAAATTAAAATTCGCCAGAAATAGCCTCCAAAGTTCAGCAATATTCTGGCAATAGTATCTCTGTTATTAATTGAGCTAGAACGTTCATTTTTGGCTAAATTAGAGTTCTAAGTATGCTAATGAAGATGTTGATGAGTTTTTGGAATAGATTTTTATATTTTATATATATTTTTTAACTTTTTTATTTTCTTATTATGCCGAACTTTGGTGCGATTTCTGGCACAGAATGATTCCAGTGATTTTTCATCACTAGCACGGTGAGACATTGCTGCACACGTTGATAATATCACTGGTCTACAGCCAAACTGCTTCGGAAATAATAGTAGTCAATCTTTACTAATTTTGGGCCACTAAATACGAAAATGATGCCTAAAATTTCCAATTGGCTCTATTTATAAAAATATCAGGCAACCCTGCACACTACTAACTAGACTGCATCTGTCGCGTAATATGTAGACGCCTGTGACACATCGACGCATTGACTCTACTGCGCATGCGCGTAGTTATTTTTATTTTAATAAATTAATGTGTATATATATATATATATATATGCACTAAAACCACAGAATAACACGTGATCTTATTAATAAGCAAACAACCTTTTTCCTGTGGTTGTTTGCTTATATATATATATATATATATATATATCAGTGGCGACCAATGTTCCCTCTAATTTTTTTTAGTGTGTGTGCGCAAGAAATTTTCGTTGTGCATACATTTAGATTCATGGTGAAAAATTGTGCAAACTTTTCTGAGCGCTATTATCTTCAAAATGAAATATATATAAATATTAAATACTTAATAAATATTATTTCCATAAGGTGATCGCTTGATCATTACGATACTATTAAATGGATATTAAAAAACTGTTTACAATATTATATATTCTTAAAAAAGAAAACATTTTATCCATTCTAAAAATATGAATAAAATAAAATTCAACAAAATAAAGAAATAAAATAAAAATAACATTAATTGAAAATGACTATTTTAGTTATCTTTTATCAAAACAATTTTTAGCATTTAGCAATTTAAAATAGATTATCAAGATTAATACATGATTTTATCTTCACAAAATAGGAATAAAATAAAAAATTATTTTAGTTTTTATGAATTATGAGATAATTACTATTCGTTTTTATGCAAAAATAAGAAAGAGAAGGTTTATATTCAATGCGTTAATGTATAAAAGAAAAAATGCAAATACATAGTGAAAAAAATCCGTATTGTGTAATTGCGCGGACGTCGGCGAAGTCGGGCGGAAGGAGTTAATACTTAAAAGAGCGACTATACTGTAGAGTATGTTGATGCAAATGGTCAGACCTTGTGTGATGGTATATTTTTTAAATTACTTCATTTACTGTCGTGACTCATGATACGCTTGAGCCTGTGCGCATTTTATTTTGCTGTGTGCGCGGGTTTCACAACGCGTGTGCGCGCGCAGACGCGCACACCTTAGAGGGAACATTGGACTGGCGACTCCTGCACTCGGGCTTCTCGGGCTGAGCCCGAGAGGCAAGGGGCAAGGAGAAGCATGAGATAAAATTGTGTATTTATAGATTTAAGTTTTTGAAAAAAATTTTAGATACAAATTGTAAAAATGGTTTTTGGCTGGTAGTATGTTACTATTTTTCTGTCTAGCCTTCGTCACGCAAGCAAATTTTGAGCGCATTTAGATACCCTTACTACCTATGAAAAAACCATATTGACACATTAAGTTTTCGTGTAATCTTTCAAGATCCTTTACTCGGGCGCAAGACATTACGCCCGAGAAAGTATAAGTAATATCGTATATTTAAAGTTCTTTTAATGAATAATTATTTGCTTGCATACGGTTACATAATAGTCCTTCTAATTCTCATTAAATAAAATACGTTTTTCCCCCTATTATTTTTTTTTATAAAGAAGAAAACATTTCAACTCGGGCTTATATCCTTCGGCCTTGTACAGGCACAATTTTTAATTCTGGCGATACATGGTAACTTTTTACGTTTCGATAAGCGTGCCTTCAACTGCCTGAGAGAAAAAGGTTTTAAATTCGGCTATTTTATTCATTGCTATGCGCATAAGTTAAATTTAGTGTTAAGTAAAATGTCAGAGAAAGTTAACAGGGCTAAAATGTTCTTTTCCAATGTACGTGCTTTCAGTAAATTTGCTTCTTCAAGTACGAAACGAAAAGCTGTATTTAGAGAGCTTAATATCAGCATTCCATCACTTTGTGAAACAAGGTGGTGCTATACATTTAGAACCGTGTCAGCAATAAAAAGGCAGCGTGAAACTCTGAAAAATGCATTTCAAAAGATTTTAGATGACAGTGCAAGATGGGATGAAGATACTCTTAATCAAACTGATAATCTACTTATAAAATTGCATGATTTCACTTTTCTGTTTTTTATTAACTGCTTTGAAAATATATTGTCGCAAGCCGAAAAACTATTTGATCTTCCGCAATGCAAGCAGTTTGACATGAAGTTTGCACAACAGAAAGTAAATGACTATTGAATTTATTAAGTGCGCTCGTACTGATAATGCAAATAATAAAGTTTTTCAAGAAACAATAGCAGACTTCGAACAATCCGAAGACCTGCCTTCTCCCCCGAGAAAAAGAGTTAGAAGCAAACAAATGAACTATAAAGCAATATATTTCGAAATAAATGACATTATACTAATGTCAATGAGGGAACGATTTGATTGCACAGGAGTTTCCGTTGTTTGAGTTGATTGATGTGACCAAATTTCCAGAATTTGCTGAAAATTTTCCAATGCATCATCTTAATGCTTTACATACTAAATATCCAAATGTAATTGATTCCAAATCCTTAGTTAACGAATTGAAATATCTTTATCGTGACAGTAACTTTAGAAAATGCAAATCTGCAAATGAAATTTTAGAAGTCTTTCACGAACTAGGATTATTGTCTGCGATGTCGGAAACCACAAAGCTGATTCAGCTCCTCCTTACCATACCTGTAACTTCTGTTTCAAATGAAAGGAGTTTCTCTGTTCTTGATCGAATTAGATCATATTTAAGAAACACAATGGCTCAAGAACGGCTCTCGTCCCTGGCTAGGATTTCAATTGAAAAAGAAATACGTATTGATTTAGAAAGCAAAAAGGAATTACATGACCGAATATTAAAGGAATTTGCTTTAAAACTAAGACGCTTGGACTTTATGTTCAAGTAAATAAAATTCAAATAATTTTTTTTACCGAGGTATGTATTTATTTATTTTATTGATAATTAAGTTATTGTCATGCATTTAAATGTCGGCTCATATGTAGACTTGAAAATTTAAAAAGAGCCCGAGTAGTCTTGAAGAGCTGGAGTCGCCACTGAATATATATATATATATATATATATACATATATATATTAACATATATAATATATATATATATATATACACACACACACAATAAAATGTAATTTTAAATTTATCTATTACATTATGTATTTGTAAATTATTTATTAAAAATAGATTGGATCATTTTAACATATTGCTTCCCATAATGTTTTTGATATTAATATAAATGGAATACTAACCTAACTTAACCTTACCTAATTTAAAATTATTAAAATGCAATGTAATTACATTAATTTATTAAAATAAAAAAATATAACTACGCGCATGCGCAGTACAGTCAAGGCGTCTACATATTACGCAACAGCATCAGTTCATTCGCGGAAGTCATACAGTGCACCATTATCAAACTCTTTTTAGTGTTTGCTTTTGAAACTGAATTTTTTTCAGCCTAATTTGAACAAAGATGCCTCGTAATTGCGTGAACAGTGTAGATAACTTCTGTTATGTTTGTGGAGAATTGACTTTTGCATCACAAAAGCGTGCTATAACCGCCGTGATTAGGAAAGCCTATCACCTTTATTTTGGCTGTAAGATTGGAGATCAGGACAAGAGCTGGGCCCCACACATATGCTGCAATACTTGTGCAACAAACCTTCGCCAGTGGTTGAATCGGAAAAGGAAATCTATGCCTTTTGCAGTGCCAATGATGTAGAGGGAACTAACAGATCATGTCAGCAATTGTTACTGTGGAGATTGACATTTGCTTGATGCAGACTCTCTATTTACAGAAGCAAGATGAATGAAGAAAGCAAATTGGCACCCAGGAAAAGGTGCCCAGAAGAAAGATGAAAACAATGCCCAGAGAGAATATGGGCTTTAAACACCCTCCATGTTGGAAGAAGTCTCATCAGTCCTTAATGTGTTCCGTTTTTTCTTTTGGCAGATAAATAATGTCCCTAGAGTGAGCTAGCCCTTGAGGTTGAAATATTATAAAAGTAATCTAATATAAAAGCATAATTATAAGAAGAATAACACATAGTGAGAGATTAAAAAAAGTGAATGATAAAACTCGCATTGGACACGTAATGAAGTGATAGAATAGAAGTGATTTGGAATAACACAAAGGAAAAGGGAAAACCATTGTATAAAGGATCACCGGGGTACCCCTACGGTGAAGACCACCAAAAAGAAGAGAAGAAGAAAGAGAACATCAGCATCCGACGCCTATTCAAGAGAAGGTAATTAAATCAGGACTTTCCTTTATCTATTTCTAATCGCTCCAACATCTGGTAGCAGAGCGTGGTTATCTAAAGGAATTTCCCTTGTTCAAAGTTCAAGCAACTTTCTGTCGAGATGGCCGACAAGGATGGAGAGAGAAGAGGAAGGCGTGTGGAAGTGCCGAAACTAGAGAACAAATATGAAGAATGGAAGTGGGAGATGACTTTGTGGAAGAAGGTATGCAACGTACCAGAGACAGACCAAGGAGCACATGTAGTTCTATCCCTCAAGGGCAAAGCTAAGGATGTTGTAAGGGGAATGACGCTCCCTGAGATACAGAGCGCGAATGGAGTGGACAATATAATAAAGAAACTAGACAAAGTGTTTCTAGCGGATATGGGGGTCAGGAAATTTAAGAAATATGTGGATATACACAATTTAATGAGAAGCGATAATGTAGAAGTTAATGACTTTTTGGTGGACTTCGAGAACTTGTACCGTGAATTTGAAGATCTGTGTGGACTCAAGGATGACTCCATGAAAGCCTTTGCTCTCCTAAGATCTTGTAATCTAAAGGAGGAAGATGTGCAAGGCATTCTTACTGCAGTGGATGATGTGAAGTATGACGAAATTATGAAAATTATTAGACGCAGATTCTGCCTGGAGAAAGGAGCGATCATGAAGGAATTTACCCATATTGATAGAGAAAAAGATGTTCTAATGGGAACCCATGAAAAGCAGGATAGAACCTGGAGAGCTGAACGAGGGAGAGGTCGTGGACAACAGGGATCCTATTACAAGGGAAGAGGCAAAGGAGGATGTGTGATATGTAAAACTGATACTCACCTCACCCGTGATTGTTGGAATGCTTATTGGAATAAAGGAGTAGAGAAGACCGAAGAGAGAAGAGTGGAGATAAGGAATACATAGGATTCACCGAGCACATATTAATGAGCCGAGAAAGTAATATTGTGGACGTAACACAGGGCATGGCAATATTAGATACGGGCTGTACAAGCACTGTATGTGGACAGCGATGGCTGGCAGACTTTGTAAAAAGAGGGGGAAAAGTGCTGGAGGAGACATTCAAAGAAGTCACATATAGATTCGGTGATGGAAATGTGATAAACTCCGAGAAGAAAATAATTGTCGAGATGAGAATAGGGAGGAATAAATATAAGATGGAAGTCAACGTGGGAAGAGTGATGTCCCAATGCTGATGAGCATCGAATCACTAAGAAGGTTGGAAGCCAAAATAGACTGTAGAGCCTCGATTATTGAAGTGGGAGAAGAAGGAATCAAATTATACCGTACAAGTGGGGGTCATTTATGCCTTCCAGTGTCAGATTGACAATTAAAGGAGGAGGTATTTGCAGCGAAGACTAATGATGACAATACGATGCTGACACCAAAGGATTTGACAAAAATACATAAACAGTTTGGACACCCCTCTAATGAAAAACTATTTAAATTGATAAAAAGTGCGAATAAAGATCAGGAGAATACACAAGAAATGATTACAAACATAAGTGATAAGTGTGAAAATTGCAAGAGTTATAGAAGAGCGGAACCTAAGCCTATTGTTGCATTGCCATGGTCCAATGAGTTCAATGAAATGATAACTATGGATCTGAAGAAGTGGAGGAATGGCTATCTACTAGTGATGGTGGACACTCTGACTAGATATTGTCGTGTGTCATATGTGGTCAACAAGAGAGCAGAAACCATTGTGAGACAAATCATCATAAATTGGATAAGTCTTTTCGGAGCACCTCGAAAAATAATGACTGATAATGGAGGTGAGTTCAACAATGAAATCATGAGAGAGTTCTGCGAACGCTACAATATTGAGCCTATGTATACTGCAGCAGAAAGCCCTTGGAGTAACGGGATGGTTGAGAGATTAAACGCTATAATAGCAGAACACCTCAACAGGGTTCTGATGGACGATGATGGTAGTGATTTAGAAATAGCCATAGCCTGGGTAGTAACTGCACAAAACTGCCTACACAATAATAAAGGTTTTAGCCCCAACCAATTGGTATTTGGGAAGAATCCTGTCCTGCCAAACTTACTTAATAATACACCCCCAGCAATGTTTTATGACAAGAGTGAGAGCCAAATCGTAGAAGAAAATCTACACTTGATGAGGGAAGCTAGAGAGCAATTCATGAAGAACGAGGCTAACGAGAAGATCATGAGAGCACTCCACCACCAAATACGTCCGAGTAAAGTGAACGAGATGTCCATCAACGACAAAGTTTACTTTAAAAGAGATGGAGAAGAAAAATGGAGAGGACCTGGGGAAATAGAGGGTATACAGGGCGGTAAAATAGTTTTTGTAAGATATGGTGGTTATCGTTACCGAGTACACACGTGCCGGTTGCAAAAAGCGGTTAAACAAGCAGAAGGGGAAGAACAAGAGATGAAAACAAAGAGAAGGGGAGCGGATACACAGGAAAAAGAAGAGAATGAAGTTACTTTTGGGGTGCCGCCTATTCGACAGGGAAGAGAAGAGGAGGAGAATACGGAAGAAGAAGAAGATGCGAGTGAAGAAGAGAGCATGGAAGAAGAAGCTGCGAGTGAAGAAGAAGAAGAAGAACCAGAACAAGAGGAACAAGTAGAGCAAAGAGCTGCGAGATATAAAGCACCCATCATTGGAAGAAACTTTGAAGCCCTGACTCCGGAAGAAGGGAGATTGATTAAAGGGAGAATTGTGAGTAGAGCCGGTAAAGTTGGTAAGGATGGAAAAGGGAAATACAGAGATTGGTTCAACGTCAAAATTAATGGAGAGGAGGGGTATAGAAGTATGAATTTTGGTGCCCTACCACGATGGAGAATGTTGCCACCGGTGGAAGAGACTTTATTGACATGGGAAGGTACAGAAATAGAAGGAGCCAAGGAATGTGAAATGAAGCACTGGAGAGAGAGAGATGTTTATGATGAAGTAGAAGATAAAGGTCAGAAAACTGTATCAGTCAGATGGGTGATTACAGAGAAGGAGAAGGATGGTAAGTCCTACGTAAAGGCGAGATTGGTCGCAAGAGGCTTTGAGGAGGAGGAAAATATTCACACGGAATCACCCACATGTTCCAAGGAGGCTTTGAGGTTGGTGATTATGATTATTGAACATATGAAATGGAGATGTAGGAGTATGGATATTACTGCCGCCTATCTGCAAGGGAAACCAATGGAAAGAACGGTTTACCTTCAGCCACCACGGGAGTACAACAATGGCCATATTTGGAAGCTTAAGAAGACAGTATACGGACTTAAGGATGCCGCTAGAGAATGGTTTCTTTCTGTTAAGGAGACATTATTGAAAATAGGAGCCAAACAATGTCATGGAGACTCGGCGGTGTTCTACCGGAAGAAGAATGGAAAACTTGAAGGAGTAATATGCCTACACGTGGATGACTTCTTATGGGGAGGAAATGAAAACTTTGAGAAAGAGGTAATTGATCCTCTGCGGGAAAATTTCAGTTTTGGAAAAGAAGAAGATATGTTCAAATTTTTGGGCATGAGAATATACCGTGATGACAGAGGACGTATGACTATGGAGCAAGACGAGTACATAGCATCTGTACAAAAAATGGACATTACCAACAAGAAGGAAAATGTTGCGCTCAATGTTGAGGAAAGAAGGATGTATAGGAGTATTGTGGGCCAATTAAACTGGATAGCCAGACAATCGAGACCGGATGTTGCCTACGAAGTGAGTGAGAGAAGCTCCTATGGAAAAAATCCCATGACCGAGGACATAAGGAAGATAAATAAGGTAGTGGATAAAACAAAATCCCGAGAGGTACAAATCATATTTCCAAGGGTGGAAAAGATAACGACAAGTGAACTCGTTTGTTATTCAGATGCCTCTCTGAAGAATGAAGAGGGAGAGGTCTGTACGATTGCCTGGCGCTCCAGACGCTTACGAAGGGTAGCATGGTCCACTCTCACTGCAGAAACCCTAGCCTTAACTGAGGCTGTGGACATGGCCATTTTTATTAAAGATTTCATAAACGAATTGACTGGGGAAGATATTCCTATTCGATGTCACGTAGACAACAAATCACTGGAGAAGACATTGAAGAGTCTGAAACCAGTTGAAGAAAAAGGGCTCCGGACATATATTGGTAGTCTGAGAGAGAGATTAGAAAGAGGAGAAGTAAGTCAAGTAAAATGGATCGAAACGAGCCAACAACTTGCAAATTGTCTCACGAAGAAAGGAGTTAGCAGTAATGCCCTAGTGAGGGTAATAGAAGAAGGAAGACACCATGAACAATAGAAGAAAAAGAACGAAACCAAAAGAAAAAAACGGAAAAGAAAATGGTATTAGTGTGGAGATTGACATTTGCTTGATGCAGACTCTCTATTTACAGAAGCAAGATGAATGAAGAAAGCAAATTGGCACCCAGGAAAAGGTGCCCAGAAGAAAGATGAAAACAATGCCCAGAGAGAATATGGGCTTTAAACACCCTCCATGTTGGAAGAAGTCTCATCAGTCCTTAATGTGTTCCGTTTTTTCTTTTGGCAGATAAATAATGTCCCTAGAGTGAGCTAGCCCTTGAGGTTGAAATATTATAAAAGTAATCTAATATAAAAGCATAATTATAAGAAGAATAACACATAGTGAGAGATTAAAAAAAGTGAATGATAAAACTCGCATTGGACACGTAATGAAGTGATAGAATAGAAGTGATTTGGAATAACACAAAGGAAAAGGGAAAACCATTGTATAAAGGATCACCGGGGTACCCCTACGGTGAAGACCACCAAAGAGAAGAAAGAAGAGAAGAAGAAAGAGAACATCAGCATCCGACGCCTATTCAAGAGAAGGTAATTAAATCAGGACTTTTCTTTATCTATTTCTAATCGATCCAACAGTTACTTCTCACTGGTGCCTCCAGTCAAGAAAGGTATTTGCAAGAAGAAAAAGTGGATTTTACAATATCCGAATATACCCTCTGCTATACGCCCGGTACCTCACGGCGAAGGACTACCCGTTCCTGAGCCCCAACACTCATTCTCCCTGGAGTCAGAGGACGAGGAGAATGAAGGAACCTGCGAAACTTGTGAGCCCTCAACTTCACAAGACCCTGAATTTGTTTATAACTTGACATCTTCTAAACCGCACATAACTCAGAATGAATTAAACGACCTTATCAGAGATTTAGAACTGCCAAAGAGTAAGGCAGAGCTGTTGGGCTCCAGATTGCAGCAGTGGAATCTCCTCGCTGAAAATGTTAGTGTGTGTAAGTTTCGTGACCGTCAAAAAGATTTTGTCCCATTCTTCATCATGGAAGGTGACATGTAGCTTGCAACGACATCGATGGTCTGATGGCAGCTCTCAACATTATTCACAATCCTGATAAGTGGAGACTGTTCATTGATTCATCGAAGTTGAGTCCAAAAGCTGTTTTGTTGCATGTTGGCAATGTATTGCCATCAATTCCAGTTGGTCATGCAGTCCACATGAAGGAAACATATGACAACATGAAGCAACTTTTGAACTGCATAAACTATGACAAACATCAGTGGCAGGTTTGTGGTGACTTGAAAGTTGTTGCTATCGTGCTTGGACTGCAGCCGGGCTACACTAAGTATTGCTGTTTTCTGTGTGAATGGGATAGTCGGGCTAGGACTTCTGAGTACATCAAGAAGGATTCGCCACTCCGACACTCATTGGAACCTGGAACAAAAAATGTTCAGTATCCTCCACTTGTAGAATCGAGCAAGATCTTGTTACCACCCTTACACATCAAACTGGGCGTCATGAAAAATTTTGTTAAGGCTATGGATAAAACGGGGTCAGCTTTTAAGTACCTCGGCGGTAAATTCCCAAAGCTCAGTGAAGCAAAAATCAAGGAGGGTGTATTTGTTGGTCCACAGATCCGCCAGCTTCTTAGAGATGAGGAGTTCGACCGTATCCTAGGTGGTGAGAAGAAGACGGCGTGGAATGCTTTCCGGTTAGTAGCAACCAATTTTCTCGGAAATACCAAAGCTGACAATTACAGGGAGCTGGTGGAAAACCTGCTGTTGTCCTATCAAAAAATGGGCTGCAGTATGTCTTTAAAGATACATTTCCTCCATTCGCACCTGGAATTTTTTCCGGCCAACTGCGGAGCAGTCAGCGATGAACATGGTGAACGTTTCCACCAGGATATCTCAGCGATGGAGAAACGCTACCAGGAGAAATGGAGTCCATCATTGTTAGCAGACTACTGCTGGACAATAACAAGAGATGCTCCAGAAGTTGAATACAAGACAAGCAAAGAAGCGACGGGTTGAATCAATATAAGTGACTGCATTATACAGATATGTTACTAATAATATATGGTATACGGTGCTAGGACAACTTCCCCCCGGACAATTGCCCTCGTAGGACAATCGCCCCCCGGATTATTGCCCCCCATAAGTAAATAAAAATTAAATAGGAATTAAATTTATTAATATTTATAAAAAACAAAACAAAAACCTAACCTAACCTAACCACCAACTATGACTTTCAAAACGACCTTTCAATAAGTATTGCCAACTGTTTAAATAAAATTAAGTAGCTAAACTTCATAATTTTATTATAAATAAGTAAGCAATAATTGGAAAAATTTTTGTTAAATATTGCTAACTTTTTAAATATAATTTTTTTTCAGGCTACAAGCAAAATTAAGCAAAAATTGGCAATAATGTTGTTTGCCATTTTTTAAACGTAAAGCTAAAACAATAATTTAATTTCTATTTAATTTTTATTTACTTATGGGGGGCAATAATCCGGGGGGCGGTTGTCCAGGGGGGCAGTTATCCGGACACCATGGTATACATATACGCAAAATGTGTAACTTAAATTTTCTTGGAAACTGTAGCAATCGACTGTTTTTATGGTCATATTCGTTTTCAGCACCCCAAAATCCATAATAGGAAACACATTTTATCTCCGAAGCACAAACTTTTTCAAAATTTGTAGACCAGTGTATTTAGAAGCCGGGTGAATAGAATAAGCCACGCAATATTCAGCAATATGAGCACGAACACAGGACACCTGGTAACAGCAACGCGAGTCTTAACCCTTTACGGACGAATCCGCAGCATAT
The DNA here is from genome assembly GCA_023014485.1 of Bathynomus jamesi. Lineage (NCBI taxonomy): Eukaryota > Metazoa > Arthropoda > Malacostraca > Isopoda > Cirolanidae > Bathynomus > Bathynomus jamesi. The sequence goes on from JAJOZX010008981.1 coordinate 74,834, forward strand.
GCGGCCACTCTTGTTACCAGAACGTATAGGTTTTATTGTTATTGAAAACTAAATATTTTAAACTAGTCACTGAAATGATACACATTCTGGGTTCCTTTCCCGACAACTAAATGACATCTATATATAAACACGTAGAAACATTTATAGAAACGAGGCACTGTAGTACAATTTATATTATTATTTCTGGTGGACCTTAAGGTACCATCCATCGTTAAAGGGTTAAGGTACTGGCGGGATGTTTGTGTCGTGTCCCTCTCGGCGCGTGGAGCGGGTGGCCAATCAGAAAGCAAAGCGGCGTGGTTGCCATGTTTTCATTGGCTCGCGCTCCTCCTGCCACCCAGAGACCGAGCGTCCCACCCCCATCACCTCCCACCAGTTGAACGGGATATTGGGGACTTAAGACGCTCATCACATCTGGGCGGCAGAGATGAAAAAAGTAGTTCGCTTCATAAGGTTTTCAACCATACTTCTAGTGTCGTAAGGTCATTATAACCCAAACCACGCGATAGAGGAAGGGTGAAAATAGTGATATCCATCAAAAACACGTTTCTGCCTGTGATGGCGCTTAGGTACCTTAAGACGCGCGACCCCTCAAATGTCAGGACGGGGGCAATTGTCCTAGAACTAGGTTAGACATCTCTGACGTCGTAAGGAAAGCAAATTTAATATCAATTGAAGTTGTATATACACGAATGCTAAAGTCTGAAGGCTATTATTCTCTATGGAGAAAAAAGAACATGAATGGATCTAGTAATATATCGAGTAAATTGAAATAGGATCGGTTTAGACAACTTCATAAAAATTTGCTTGCTCTGAATGTTTATATTATATATATATATATATATATATATATATATATATATATATATAGTTAATTAATAGTAATAATAAACTTCACTCACTTCTTCAGCAGTTAACATTGAGGGGCAAATAAGTTCGGTCTGAATTGGAGCCAAAGTGATTGTATTGAAAGTGAGGAAGCCTCGTGATTTGTGGTTATGTGGCGTATTTGCTTTCACGATTTCAACAATGTTCTCGATTCGAATTCCAAATTTCCCATCTTCGTAATATCCAGGCTCTGATAAAAGACAATCGGAGAAGGGGGAAGGGGGAGTTCAATTGTATGGAATTCTGAGCGTATATAGTAATTTAATTTAGGTTAAATGAGGTTAATAGATGTCGACGAAAATTTCCCATCGATGAAATGTGAATGTAGGCCCAGGAATTTATGTATGGTATTTGACTGCATACAAGACTCACTTTTTTCCCAAAAAATGGCTCAAAAAATCACCCCGCGTCCTATATGTGAAGTTGCTGTCTCCCATAGGCTAAATTCTGCCTAGCCCAACTTCAGAATTAAAAATGTTATTATTTACTTAAACATTATTATTACATTATCATTTCTTTTAATTAACTAAAAAAGGAATTATTGTAAATAATAAAGCTGGATTTATAACTACTAATGATGATGATGATGATGCAAGATATTTTCATTGTAAATGACTACTTCTGCTATGCTGATCTCATGCTCATGTTCCATATTAGTAGGAGTAAACATTAAATGCTTAAATACACTAAGTTTTTTTTACTAAATATTCCTGCAGAAATGTGGGTGCGTCTTATAAGCCGTCAAATACGGTAAACTTTACCTAGACAAGAATAATTTAAACCACTTTAATACTACAGAAGAAAAATTAAAATGTTTTTCATATTACCGTCGGAAAGGAACATTCCTTCGTCCAGGCCGCAGTCATCATGAATAGGCCGCCACGATACTCCCATCGGCCCTTCGTGGACATTCAGATACATTCCTATTCCATGCCCCGTCCCATGACTGTAGTCCAAACCAACATCCCATAGAAATTTACGAGCTAGAGTGTCCAAATAATTTCCCTGTAACGGAAGGAGAAAGGTTCAGAACAAATGTATAACACGGTTAACGTAACCTCTGCAGTTCATGGTACTAGTATTAACTCTCGAACGTAGTAACGCTTTACGAAGAATGTGTAAAACACATACAAGATATTAAATTTTATATGATGCAATTCTAAATAATGTAAAGGTTCTGTCAAGCTTACTTTTAACTTTGAAGGAAATATGCAAGTGGCCATTGCTATCTGACCCTTCAAAACTCTGGTGAAGCATTCTTTCTCAAACTCTGATGGCGTTCCAAAATGAACAGTTCGGGTCACATCCGTAGTTCCGTCTCTGTCAGGCAAATCATAATAGCAGTATCAAAGTAGAGCCAAGTACAATATGAGAATTGAAAACAAAATTCGTTTGACGACTGATTTTAAATGTAATGATGATACACTTTCAAAAGAGATGTAGTTAGGATTCTATTAATAAACTTTTATACCATAAAAAAAAGTTATTTCACTATTATGAAAGATTACCAAACTGAACGTTACTTATTAATTATGTAAAATCGAATCAAGAGTTTTTTAAGCGTTACATTAGATGTGAATATAGTTTAGTAGTATTAAGAAATAAATAACATTTTGATGATTTAAATGTAACGGCAATATGTAACCGTTAAACCGTAACTCCATGTGAAACGGGAGTTATACAAATCATCTAAAATTGGTTTTTGCTTTAATTTTTTCTCGAGAAACTGACTAATAAAATACAAAAGCTCAAATTGTTACTTCAACTAACGATGGAGAACAAACCGAAAATTCTCAGGAAATTTAATATCACCATCTATATCTAGGTAGCTTTGTACTTTGTTGTACTTGAATCTGGTTCATAAAATGAGGTTGGAAAATCGATCCATTCATGTGTAAAAGCTTCACTTCATAATCTTGTCCGGCCTTCTAAATAAAAGTTCTCATGACAGCACTTTTGTCCTAATATATTTGTTGTATAAAATATTCTGTAATCGTTTAGATTACTTTTTTACAATGGCGCGCTTAATCTTCTGCAAAGATTCACCCTCTAACCTCTTTGATAGCTTCCATTCTTTTTTTCTATGCATGGACATTGGACAACTTCCGACCTGCAGCTATATTCAATAGCTCATGACTAATTTTTTAATGGTTTGATCATCACTGTATTATAATGACTATTTTTCGTTGGACCCATCACTTCTATCTTTCATTTATGTGCCTAAATACACCATCTTTAACTTTCTCTAACATAACTTAAGATGAGGTAGTTTTCACATACATTCTTTTGCGCGTGTTCACATGTTGTAGATTTGCACTGCCAAATCTGTCCTTATGCTACTGAATTTCTTTTGTACAAGATTCAATGTAAAATTTCCCAATATAAACTGCGCGTACACTTCAAACTGTATTAGAAAGCTTTTATCTTGTTTACATATTTCGAAAGACGACTCTACTATTTATGATGTACTGATGCTGCAATGTATGGTAAAAATTTATGTCGATGAGCTTCATATTTCCCAGGTCTTTCTGCTGGAACGTACTTCCGTAATATTATCAATTCCAGACCTATAAAAACTTTCGTTACTCGACGTAGAATGCGTAAATGTCTTTACAAGCTGATACGGCTGATATCCCATTGCCTACGTGAATCTATTAAGTGCTCTAACAGTACTTTCATTCCTAGTCCTAGTCTTTGGGCTACGTCGTGGCCAATGTCGTAATACCGCTTCCCGAAGATCAGCGAAGTTAAGCGACATTGGGTCTGGGTAATACTGTAGTTGGATGGGAGACCGTCCTCCGCGCCCAGATTATGTAGTGACCCGTGGTTCGGATCCCACGTAAAGCTGTAGGTCCCCTCCGTCATATGACCTTAGATGTTGCGAAGAAGGTTAAACAACCCCAATTAAAAAAAAAAAAAAAGTCCTAGTCTTCATAATTTTTACAAGCCACACCTCAAAATTATTTCAATTTTAAATATTTCCCGTGTGTTTTGAGAGAATACAATAACGCTGTTCCGGAAATCACGTGGGTCTAACAGCACTATCCGATAACAGAATAACAAATGATGAAAACACCATGCAAAGTATAGCAAGACAATTGTCATGTTCGAGCTAAAACTGACGTAAAGGTTGACGACAACGATGATACCGTAAAACCTAAGTCACCTTAACTTTAGGTCAGCTCGCCATTACATAGTTTTAGTAAACAGCTTTAAGAAGTTAAACTCACTTGTACTGTGCACCAGAATCTACCAGATAAATTTCTTCAGTGGTAATTTTTCTGTCAGTTTCTGTTGTAGGAGAATAATGTACTATGGCGGCATTTGGGCCTACAGAAGATATAGTGGAGAAACTGAGACCAACGAAATTCTCTTGTTCTCTTAAAAAAAAATATATATATATATATATATATAATATACAGTATATATATATATGGAGATTAGCTTCAAATTTTTCTTGTAAAATTCTGCGACGATTAAAGTCGAACAAAATCGGAGACCAAGCAAAAATTAAAGTACAATCTATTACTTCATTCATATTACTGTCTTACTTTCTGTACTCCTCGAGAACATTAGCGGCAGAAATCTCCATTTGTTCTCCTTTAGGGGCTTCCTTCTCCAGCCAGCACATATAACGGCATAATGCAGCCCCATCCCGTACGTGGCATGCTCGTAACCCTTTAGTTTAAAGATAATTAACTCGACAAAGAAGTTAAATGTAAAAATATGGAGTAATTTAAGAAATAAAAATACTGATACACTTACACATTTCTGGTATATATTCGGACAAATTTCGAACTTGTATACACAAATATATATACCTTTCCTCTCGGTTTCATTTTTCACTGCTTTCATTACAGCTACTGGAGACACTTTAGAGATTCTTCTCTCCTTTGGAATCTTCTCTGAAATGGCATAAGAACACCTGTTTGAAACCCAAATTCTCCCTTTCTCTGTTAAGACCTGAAAGAAATGAAGTTTTCCTCCAGTAAAACATCGGAAATTATACACAAATTTCTTAAAATTAAACAATCCACAATATGATCTTAAGAGGAAATGTAATTCTAACTATTTAGGACGCGTAACGTCGCAACGCTATTTCCCATTAGATTAGCGAGGCTAAACGATGTTGGGTCTGTTCAGTCGTCGGATGGGAGACAGTTTTCAGTTTTGATGATTTACTGACCGGTAGTTCGGATCCCTCAAAGTTGCGGGCCCCCTCGGTCACCTGATCTTTATCGTTATGAAGGGGTTTAAACAACCCCAAAAATAATAATTATTATTACTATTATTATTTCAGTTTCGTTTCGCACAAAAAAAATACTTTAAGGGGAAAACGTCCATCCTGATAAATCTTGGCCACTTGCACCCAGGGTTGGTAAAAAAAACTTTGAAAAAAAAAAACCATTAGGTTTTTTTATAAAAACCAAAAAACTTTTTTTTTTGTTTTTAATATACAGCCTGTAGGCTTATATATATATATATATATATATATATATATAAATTGAGGAAATTGAAAACTTTTAGTATTTCTAATATAATTTAAGAAAATAAACATCTGACTTATGTGCATATAACCAAATATTTAAAAAATAATTCTTTAGCCCATATAGGCCTAACCTACATGTAAAAAAAAAAAAAAGTTTTGGGTTTTTTATTAAAAAATTTGTTTTATTTACCAACCCTGAAATACAAAGAGCTTTATCAACTCCTAATTTATTTCTTAATTTGGACTGTATCAGTCCAAAAGCAGAAAAAATTCTTTCAACTGCAGCATGAGATGACAGTTATGAACACTGATGCATTGTTCCACACATCTTCAGACAGTTCCCTGATAGATCTCCATCATGCAAGTGGGGTTATGTTTAGATTAATGGAAATACATGCATGCACAAAATATAAATGCAAGGTTGCCTGTATTCTTTTATTTCTTCTTCATATACTTCTGTTTTTTTTGTTTTTTTAAAAATGGTTTAAATCAAACAACCCTGCGGGGAAGTGAAGGATATAACACATCCCTAGGAGTCCACGTATTGTCGTTATAACACGCATGAGTAAGGCGAATGTTCAATTCTTAAGCGAGTAAAATGAGTCATTTGTTATGTGAAAAAAGCGAGTTAAAAAATTTCATGGAAAGCCAAAATCACAAAGCTAAAATTTACCTGACAAATTAATTACTAATTTTTTAAAATGGAAAGAAGGACCATGCGAACTCCTTTCCCTGAACATGTAAAAGGAGTTACTAATACTGCGTATAATATGATTAAAAAATCTTAAAACTAACCACATTGTCAATGTCTTTGGAAATATCTTCATAAGGCACAACTTTCACTTTCACATCCCCAGCTTGGAGATGTAGTAGTGCGGATGTTGTTAATTTCGTTTTATTAATATAAAGGTAAGCCTCCTCCATTGTTATAATACAGTATGAAAAGAACACTGGGTTGTAATCAATGTCAGATCCTCGCAAATTAAACATATCTGAAAAAAATACGAAAAACAAATACCTAATTATACTGGTCAGGCCCAACATGTCCTCATATGGATGCCAACATGAAATCAAAATCATGAATCATAGCTCCACATAAAAAAAAAGTATTAGTGAAGGAAGATAGAAAAAAGTTCAGCAAACTTACCAAGCTGACCAATTTGTAAACTGATTTGAATAGGTAAAATTATTATTATTATTATTAAGATAAAGATAAAGATGTGTGATTTTACTTCAATAAAATTTTGTTAAAGATCTTGCCTAAGTAGGGGGCTTATCTTTTAATGTTGCTTTGCACTTTAATCTACAGGGAGTTCTGCTGATTATTCTAAGATAAGTTACGGAAAATAGAACATTATAATCCATAATAACTGAGACCACAGATACCCCATCAAATAAACAACAAATATCACTATCATAACCTTGATAATAACCTCTTATAATTGTTGAAAACGAATAAGACTAAGACAGTAGCCTACCAAAGATCATTTTTCTTTGTTAAAAATAAGAGAAAACCAACTAACATGCTATTTCATCCAGAGCTGTAAGAATAATTGCTGAGACTCCTTCTTCCCTCAACTTCTCCCTAATAGCTTTAACTTTTTCACTTAAGCTCTGACCGCTGAACTGTAACTACAAAACATAGCTTTGTTTACTGCACTGTATAACTAATTTTACTGCATTCCTTAGGTCTAAGCTAACCCACAATAAGATTATATGAAATAGGTCTGCAACCATTACAAACAGCACTGAGCAAGAGATTACTGGCCTACCATTAGACTATTTCAGGTGAAAAAAGTTAATTTAGTACTTAATGCTTGAAAGCATTCAGGTTTCAGCTACATTCTACCTCTAAAGGAAACACAATATTAGAAGGAACTGGGAGACGTTCTTGCCAAATCAAATCCACCAAATTCTCCGAGACTGGCACTAGAGAATGACCATACAATAAAAGGTCTTTTGAAAGTTCCTTCCAACGCTGTGCATCAAACAGGTAGGGATCCACTCCCACAAAGGATCCCTCTGCCAACTCTTGACTAAGCCAGTTTGCTTCAGATGGTGTGTGAGGAAGACCTGAAATGTGAAGTACGCAATCATACATGGGCTATTTAAAAGCTGATGTTAATAATATGCTTTTTTATTTTAAAAGTTTAAATTAATTGCTTTAGCTAATACCTAAAATATGGGTAAAATAAACTTTATTTTAAAGGCACTAATATCAGCTATGAATTTATTTCATTACTTATAATTTTTTAAACATGATAAAAATGTTAACACATGGAGACTTATAATGTAAACTAAGAGAAATTTACCTTGTTTCATCAAAATCCAATTATCATCTAACTGCTTTTCAGCCTGCAAATAATACCTTCCATCTGTCCAAAGGGCTGCTTTTGTTTCAGTTACAATGGCAGTTCCTGAGGATCCTGTAAAACCAGAAATAAACTCCCTTCGCTGGTCACAAGGTGCTATGTATTCACTCTACAAATAAAAAATAATTTTCTGAATGGAAGTTATAGCTATCGATACTTTTATTATTTATTGAGGCTAAGGTTTTACTTATCCTAATTTATTTTATTTTATTTTCTCTGAAGACCTCATATGAATGAAAAAGATATAATTTGTAATTAAAGTGACTGAGGAATAAGTATTAACACGTAATCCAATATGGTCCCTCCAAATTTATTTCACAGGGGCATAAAAAAAAAAAGGCAGCCAAGTCCCTACAAAAAACTTTATGCAAATTGCAGCAGACTTGGTTCAGCATACAGAAATGAGAAAGGAATTTTGTGGTAGAGTTCATATTTTTTAAGGTAAAATGAAATACAGTAGACTCAATTAACCGGAACCCTCAGGGAATAGGCAGTGCTGTTAGATCGAATATTCCATTAGATGGAGAGGTCTACAGATCTCCAGAAGCTAAGGCTAACAAAGACCCTAAGATCCACTCTAAGGTTAGACCGAGAGAAAGAAGAGTAGGGTTTAGAGTAGAGGTTAATAAAAATAATGTATTTATGTACTTCTATTTTAATGAACAGATAGAATATTTGTATGCAGTACATAATAAATGTAATGAAATATAATAGACTGTAGAACATAATAAAATGTATTAAATAAAAGGTAGAACATAAATTGTAAAAATTTTGTAGAACAATGAAATTTATAATTCAGAAGAAAAATTACTGGGCAAAGATTATTCATTTTTTGAAGTGGATGGAACATTTTTGTTTGTTTCAGTGGTAGCTTTTGTAGTTGCTTTTTTGAATGGCTTGCAAATATACCCCCCATTTGAAGCATTTTTGTAAAATGAAAAGTGCCATTAGATCAAAATTACCATTAGATTGGTTGCCAGTTAATCAAGAGTGTACTGTAACATTTTTACAGTTAAAAATATCTTAATTTCTTAAGCATTATACCTTTAGCAGAGTATTTAACCTTGAAGTGTGTACTTTAAGTTCAATATAAAACTATTCAGGTAACTACAGACTTCACAAGAAGTTCAGAGCCGTTATCAAAGTATATTATATAGCCAATAAGCTATTATTGTATTACATTTTCTCTGAATGCAAGAATATTTGAATAAAAAAATGTCCCCCCACCTTCCACAAGGGGTTAACAACCAGAGTGATTTATTAAAAAAAATTTAAAAAGTTGGTACATACTGCCCTCAACTCAAGCCCTGATTATATATATTTTAAGATTAAATAAAGATCATCAACAATGATCATTTAGTTCCTTGCTTCTCAAAAGGTGACACTAGAAAATTTAGAGTTATTAAAGTCAATAAAGTGGGATAATGAATTTGCCAATAAAATGTCACCGAGATGTGGACTAGATTCAAAAAATTTTTAGAGGACCTATACAACAAAGACTTATTCCTTTTTAGAATTACAAGGAATAACAAAAGAAAAAGGAATAACAATAAGAAAAGACCATTCAGGAAGTTTAATAGTGCAATAGTATAGCTAGTAGGTTTAGATAATTACAGGCAGTTAAGAAATAAGAAGAGCAAAAGGAACAGTTAAATAACTCTTGCTAGGAATAGAAATTAGGATTCAAAGAAAATTTTTAGTTTTTATAAATACAATAATAAAAAACAGGAGAGGATTGGCCCAACAGAACAAGATGGTAGGATATTTGAAAATGATCAGGATATTGTTGGTATTTTTAATGATTATTTTGGCTCTGTTTTTACTGAAGAAAACTTGAATGATTTTGATTCTTTAGATTCTCCAAACTCTGGCAATTCTTGACAAGATTCATACAAGGAAGGATAATGTTTAATGAGTAGGCTAATTAACACATTGAAACCAAATGGAGCTGCTGATCCTTACAGTATTTATGCTATGGTTATCAGAGAAGGTGAGAATAGTTAGCGGAGGCAGTAACTATTTTGTTTTAGTTCTATTATTTATGGAGTGACACCTGATGACTGGAAAGAAGAGAATGCAGTACCCATTTACAAACTGTGTAGTAAAGAGAAGGTTGGGAATTGTTGGCTTGTTATTTTAATATTATTGATAGGAAAGATACCAGAAGAAATTATCAGTATATATCAGACATGGGGTTGATTAATTATTAATCATAATCAAATAATCATAATCTATGATGGTGATTATGCAATCATAATCAATTTATTTGGATCTTTATTGCTATTTGTAGCTAGATTTATTTCCCCATGCCTTTTGCTCTTCCTTTTTATCAAACTATTTAACTTGTTTCTTAACTTTTTTTTATGCAGGAAGGAGGGGGTTAATGGCAAATGCCCTCAAAAGTGCTTCCCTCATTAAAGAAGAGAGCCAAAATCAAGGTTCAGGGTTTTGGAGATGCCTAAAGACAATGCATTTGAAAGATTGGAGGTCATAGATGGGGGGAAGATGGATTGAGGGAGATTGTTCCAGAATTGACCAGTTGAGTAGATGAAAGATTGAAAATACTGATTAACCCTTGTATTAGACTGTTGGACGGAAAAGGACTGGGGTCATTCCATGTCAAGTGGACCAATTTTGGAAAAGTGCCCCACCTCACCATGTCAGATTTTGTTCTAACTTTGCTCACAGATTCCTTTAAGCCTTAAAGGAAGTTCTGCAAAGTGTTAGTTCCATATCTCTTGTGGTTGTGTCATTACGGCTCCAAGAGCATGGGCCACTTTGTCCATCACACTGAGTGCCGAATTATTTGTCATTTTTAGCTAGTCAACATTCCACAGTAACAAATCCTTCTGCTCTGAAAATTTGCTCCTAGGGTCAAAATTTACTGTAGATTTCAAAACTCACATTACTAGAGCTCTAGGAAGTATAGATTTTCCATAAAATATCCCCAAAGTAGGCTTCAAATTACATTTTGATTCCTGGGAAGCCACTTTTAGAAAATTATAGCTCTGGACCTACTTGACTCTCTGAGCTTTTGTTAGAAACCAAGAAAGTACTGCCCATATGCTACAAAATGTTTCAATCTGGATCTTCCTACCTGTTCTAGTTGCTGAGATATAAGGCATCAAAAATGGCTGAAATTAATTTGTGACAAAAATGTCCCATCTTTAAAGCTCAAAATGATCATGTGGGACAGCTCGCACCATACTCTAACAAAAACCAATGAAAATAGCATGTCCTGAAATACTAGGGCCTAGTTTTTTATTTTGGTGTCTTGCTTTTTTGTAGGTCTAGTAGAGCTTTGAAATTTTGTTCCGTGATGTTTCTAGCATTATAATTGTTATTTCATTGGCACAATGTTTTATTTTCTTTTGTTCTTATTACCAATTATATAGTGCAGGACTAGGTGCTATGTGCTAGGCTATACATAATATTTTTATTTATGTTCAACAACATGTAATACATGACTATTATTGTTTTCAGATCAAAACTGAAAATGGCTGACTCATCAGATACTAGTAGTGTTCATGTGGGAGAACCCATGGAAACTGAAAGAAAACTGGAAGCCTGTACTATTGGAAATAAAGAGGGAACAGAGTGTCACCTGAAAACATATTCCAGAAAATGTGGTTTGAAACTGTTCACAGAGCTGACAGTTCAGGAAAGACAACTACTTTTTCTTTGAACAGGAATAGAAGTAGTCCAATTTAAGGAAGATGCATGCATATGCTTGCACCATAAACAGCTTCTTTTGACCAGATATGAGTCTGCAGAAGCACTGTTGCAACCCATTTGAATATCCTAAATCAACATTATCCAAAAAATCACTTTGGGCAATTGACATTGCAACAGCTCAACTGTTGAAGGAAGAGACTGGCAAAGACATCAAGCCTGGACAGAAACTTTGTCCTGATTGCAGGAAACAGAGGGCTGAAATACAAAGAATCAGTTCAACATCATCGAGTGAATCATTTGATCCACCAGAAACACAAAAGCAGAAACTAGACACCAGCTGTTCAGCACTTGACATTTCCCCTGTAAAGCCACAAAAAGTGAGTAAGAGAGATTTACCAGGATATGTCAAAAGAAAGACAAGACAAGCACAAGAAGCTATTGGTCAGAAAATGGCAGCTCTTACAGGGATTGATGTGGGTGAAACGGAAGCTAGCACAAGTCAGCAGAGGTGCAGAAATTGTGAAGATTATGAAATACTGTTGGAAGAATTGAAAAGCCAAATGGAATTATCAGACAAAGAAAGGAAACTGCAGATTCTAACTCTGGAGCCTAACAGCTGGTCTATACAACAAACAGCAGAAGAATTTGGAGTTTCTCTTCGAATGGTTAAAACAGCCAGGAAGTTGAAAGCAGAGTCAGGTATTCTTGCAATACCAGGAAAAAAGAAAGGAAAAACACTGCCTGAGGAAGTAGTAGTAAAAGCTCAAAAGTTTTATGATGATGATGAATTCAGCTGGATGTGCCCAGGGAAGAAAGATTGGGTGTCTGTCAGGATTGATGGAAAAAAGCTTCAAAAACAAAAAAGACTGCTGCTCAGCAATTTGAAAGAAATGTATATTGCTTACAAAGATCAAAATGGCCCTGAAATTGGCTTCTCTAAGTTCCGTGAACTTCGACCAAAGTGGTGTGAGACAGTTGGTGTAGCAGGGGTACACAGTGTTTGTGTATGTACAATTCACCAAAATGTGAAACTGATGTTGGCTGGAGCTGATATTCATGAGGATTACAAAACGCTGATGCAAAAATATGTTGGCAATTTGGAGTCAAAAGACTGTATGCTACAACAGTGTGAACTGTGCCCTGGAGCACCAGTACTAGAAGATCACCTTTCAGCTATTTTTACAGAACAAGCAGAAATGGATCCACAAGAAATGATTGAATATAAACAATGGGTTCACACTGACAGGGACACCTTGATTATGAAACAGTTGTCAGTAGAGGATTTTATCACAGAAATGACTTCAAAAATTATCTTCCTTTGTGGTCATCATTACATTTCAAATCACCAGTGCTCACCTGAAGTCCCTAAAGGAGGAAATAAAACCTGAAGAAACAATAATCTTAATGGATTTTGCAGAGAACTATTCTTTTGTGGTACAAGATGCAGTGCAAGGTTTTCACTGGGACAACAGCCAAGCAACACTGCATCCTTTTGTAATGTATCACAAAGTTTCAGATGAAATTAGAAGTGAATGTTTTTGTCATCAGTGACTGTCTGAAACATGATAATGTTGCAGTACATGTCTTTCTGAAGAAGTTGATTGGATATCTGAAAGAAAATTTTTGAAGTAATCAAGCACATTCATTACTTCAGTGATGGTGCTGCAGGCCAGTACAAAAACTACAAAAATTTCATGAACCTTTGTTGGCACAGCAAAGATTTTGGTGGGATAATAGCAGAGTGGAACTTTTTTGCTACCAGCCATGGAAAATCAGCATGTGATGGTGTAGGGGGCACTGTGAAAAGATTGGCAGCTCGTGCCAGCTTGCAAAGACCAGTAACTGGTCAGATTCTCACACCTACCTATCTCTTTGAATTTTGCCAAAAAGATGTGCATGGAATTACATTCTTTTTTGTTTCAACTGATGAAATAGAAGCAGAGAGAGAAGCACAGGAAATAAGATTTAATCATGGGCATACAGTAGCTGGAACTCAAGAAAATCATCATTTTGTTCCAGTAAATGATAAACAGATTCAAGTTAGCCGAGTTTCAAGATCTACATGTTATTTTGTGGCCAATGTTGGAATATACAGTGACATTGATCAATGACAGTTGAAACTGCAACCAGGCCAATATGTGGCATGCATTTATGATGATTTGTGGTGGCTTGGAAACATTTGTGAAGTCTGTGAGGAAGAAAAAGATGCATTAATTACATTTATGCACCCTCATGGGCCAGCACGACAGTTTCAGTGGCCATCTAGAAAAGACACTTGTTGGATTCCAGAGCAGCATATCTTGACAACTATTCCTGCTCCTACACCGAGTGCCATGGGAAGAGAGTACATGCTGCCAGGGAATACCTTGTCTACTATAGAAAATTTGTTTGAAAGCTTTGAAAAGGAGTTGCACAGTTCTGGATCCAGTTAGAAAGTCAAGGAAAGATGAGTTGGTGGGTGGGTGGGACCTGTGGCTGGACCTACACAATAATCAGGCATGGCTCCTTGGTGATAGGGTTGCCAATTTCTTGAAAAACTGAAACAGACTCCTTTGTATTAATAAATTATCTTTAATAGTTATCAATTAGAGAAATTGGCAGTGGCTTAGCCACCATGGACCAACGCAGGAGTGCAAATAAATTAACAAATATAATGCTAGAAACATCACATGGAACAAAATTTCAAAGCTCTACTAGACCTACAAAAAAGCAAGACACCAAAATAAAAAACTAGGCCCTAGTATTTCAGGACATGCTATTTTCATTGGTTTTTTGTTAAGAGTATGGTGTGAGCTGCCCCACATGATCATTTTGAGCTTTAAAGATGGGACATTTTTGTCACAAATTAATTTTAGCCATTTTTGATGCCTTATATCTCAGCAACTAGAACAGGTAGGAAGATCCAGATTGAAACATTTTATAGCATATGGGCAGTACTTTCTTGGTTTCTAACAAAAGCTCACAGAGTAAAGTAGATCCAGAGCTATAATTTTCTAAAAGTGGCTTCCCAGGAATTAAAATGTAATTTGAAGCCTACTTTGGGGATATTTTATGGAAAATCTATACTTCCTAGAGCTCTAGTAATGTGAGTTTTGAAATCTACAGTAAATTTTGACCCAAGGAGCAAATTTTCAGAGCAGAAGGATTTGTTACTATGGAATGCTGACTAGCCAAAAATGGCACAAATAATTCAGCGCTCAATGTGATGGACAAAGTAGCCCATGTTCTTGGAGCCCTAGTGACAGAACCACAAGAGATATGGAACTAAAACATTGCAGAACTTCCTTTAAAGCTTAAAGGAATCTGTGAGCAAAGTTAGAACAAAATCTGACATGGTGAGGTCGGGACCACAGTCCACAGGTCCACTTGACATGGAATAACCCTATCCTAAAAGCAATAGATAAATTAAAAATGGAAAAATCTCCAGGGCCAGATGAAATGCATCCAATAGTCATAAAAGTTGCCAAAAAGAATATAGCACAGGCACTAGAAATTATTTTTAATAAATCATTGATATGTACTGAAATTCCAGAGGATTGGAAGAAAGCAAATGTGGCTCCAATCTTTAAAAAAGGAAATAGAAACTTTGCAAAAAACTACAGACCCATCAGCCTCACCTCCATTATTTGCAAATTACTCGAAGGTATCATTAGAGGTAAAGTTACTGAGTTCCTTGAAGAAGAGTGCAACCTTATAAATGATAGCCAGCATGGCTTTCGAAATGGAAGGTCCTGTCTAACCAACTTGATTGAATTTTATGATGGAGTCCTATTGCATTTGGACAATAAAGAGCCAGTAGATATAGTGTACTTAGATTTTGCAGACATTTGATACTGTTCCTCATGCAAGATTGTTGGTAAAAGTTAGAGCCCATGGTATAAGAGGTCATATAGCTGACTGGATAGAAGAATGGCTGAGAAACAGAAAACAGAGTTCATCTAAATGGAAATAAGTCTACTTGGGGACCCGTATTGAGCGGAGTCCCACAGGGGTCTGTGCTGGGACCTCTGCTTTTTGTTGTCTATATAAATGATCTAGAGAAGGGCCTATCATGTAAAACCTCAAAATTAGACCATAATGTTAAGTCAGTAGCAGGAGCAATGACAATACAGAAAGACTTAGTGACAGCCTGGGCAGATAAGTGGGAGATGAGACTTGATGTTGATAAGTGCAAGGTTATGCATATTGGGCCAAAAAATCCAGAATTTGAATGGAATTTGGATTAAAAATGATGATAAAGAGAAAGACTTGGGTGTCACTGTGACTAATGAACTTAAACCCTCAAATCACTGTACATGGAAATCAGAAATAAAGCAAATGCTAGACTCAATCTCATGCAGACACACATTGAATACAAATCACCCAATATTATAAAGCAACTACACATTTCATATATGAGACCCCTCCTCAAATACTGTATTCAGTTTAATAGTCCCTATTTGATACAAGATATTGAAAAACTGGAAAAAGTACAGAAATGAGCAACAAGAATGATCCCATCTCTAAGACAATTGACATATAAGGAAAGACTGGCATATCTAAACATGTTCTCATTAAAAAGGTGGTTGTTAAGGGGTGATATCATAAGAGGTATATACAGTGCCCGCGAAAAGTATCCGATCACTCAAGAAAATACAATATTTTCCCTTGATATTCAGAGACACGTAATTCACTTTCTATTTGTTCTAGCGACATCTGGTAACTTTGAGGTTGCTCGCTGATATGAGAGCTATCCAACGCATTCTCAAATTAGTGTTCTGGTAGCCTTCGTTGCGGGTGGCTGTGTCTCAAATTTGTCAGATTTCACTGTTTGTGTAAATTTCTTGATATTTTTTTTTTTTTACAGAAAGTGGTGTAAATAAAATTTATATATAATGTGTGCTAAAAAACAACTTAAGAGTGATTGTCGAGGTGCTATTGTTGCTTTGCATGCATGTGGGAAATCACAGAGACAGATAGCTAAGGAATTAAACATATCCCAATGTACCGTTAATTTATGGGTTTCACGGGCTAAGAACAATGGTGGCCTAACCACGCCAGTCCCTAAAAAACGATCTGGCAGACCGAGAAAAACAAATTCGCGAACAGACAAACTTATGAAACGTTTAGTATTGAAAAACCCAACAATAACTGCGAAAGAAATAAAATTTAATATGAATAATTTGTTATCTGGTGTTTCTGAACGAACTATCCAGGAGCGGCTCCAAAAAGAACTCGGATTACCATCTCGCCATGCTGCTAAGAAACCGTTCATTAATGAAAAAATGCGTAAAAAACGTGTCGCATTTTGTAAAAAATACATTCATTGGACTGTTGATGACTGGAAGAAGGTTTTATTTAGCGATGAGTCGACATTTTTGACATTCAGAAGTTGTCCAAAAAAGGTTCGCCGGCCTATTGGCTCAAATAGGATGGACCCTAAATACACCCTAAAGACAATGAAACACCCTCCAAGTGTGATGGTTTGGGGTTGATTCGGTTACTATGGGCGTGGAAACTTATATTTTCTTCCGAAGAACACAACTATGAATGGTGCACGGTATTTAGCAATGCTACAGGATAAACTTCCAATGGCAATGGCAATCCAAAGGACAAAAACATACATGCATGATGGTGCACCATGTCACGGGGCCAAAATAGTGACAAAATGGATTACTGACAATAAATTTGATATTTTGGATTGGCCTGGTAATAGTCCAGATCTCAATCCGATAGAAAATCTGTGGCTAATAATAAAAAATAAGGTTGAATGCCACGACACTGGCTCAGTCGAAAAATTACAAGAGGCCATCAAAAAGGTATGGTGCAAGGAAATATCAGTGGAAGTTTGTCAAAACTTGATTAAATCCATGCCAAAACGTCTAGAACAAGTCATCCAAACCAAAGGACAGATGACAAAATACTAATATAAGGTTAGTATACATTTAAACATTGTTTTTTATGTAAAAAATACAAATTTCAAGGGTGATCGGATACTTTTCGCGGGCACTGTAAAATGATAAAAGGGTTGGATAAGACAGATTTTGATTCTCTTTTCATTAAAGATCACAACAACCAGACTAGAGGTCATAGTATGAAATTATTTAAGCCAAGATATAGAACAAATTTAAGAAAACATAGTTTTACAAACAGAGTAATTAAGTTTTGGAACAGTCTGACAGAAGTAGTCATGACTTCAGATACACTTGATTCTTTCAAAAGAAGGTTGGATAGTTTGATGTCTGCAAGGGACATCTGGTGATAGTGTTTAAGCCCATTTTTGTTGCATGAATGGTACTAGTTTATTTCATATATATTATGTGCATTTAGGTGATAGATCCCACAGCTCAACACAAGTGTTGTGGGATATAGGGAGGCAGCATCTTGGGTTAAGGAATACTCTCTGTCCTTACACACCCCATTTAGAGATATTCCTCTGCCAAGCGGTGCCCCCCGTAGTACTGAGAGGTATTGAAAAACTCATGATCTTCACTTGCCCCCAAACATCTTTAAATGGGAGACCCAAAATGGGTGCACACACATTTCTACATTACTGTACAGTCTTTACAGCCACACCTACACTTTTCCAGTTAATATAATGCTCCTTTCATTTTTGATAGGAGACATTCTATGACAATTTAACATATAAATTCGTATTCAAGATACCTTGAAACCTCAGGGAAACTGATAAAAATCAAGGAAATGTAATTATTATTTTTTACGGAAAAAAAAAAATTTAGACATTGATAAGCAGCCATTACAGGCCATTGACCCAGTGTTTAGCTCTTTCCTCGGTTAAAATTTTACCACTCTCCATCCTCTCCAGTTTTATGGGGAAGACATCTCGTGGCAAAATTAGGAAACAGGTCAAATCAACCAATTAAATCTGGTTTTTGTTTCATGTGACCTTATCCAACCAATCAGAGACATGCATTTTGAATCTCCCATAATGCATACTCATTCCAAAATGCTTTTTCAGTTTGCTTTTCACTATGGTTTGTGGAGGTTATGATTTGGATTACTATCAATTAATACAAGATATTTATAAAAAGAAGACAGTGCTGAAGTTTTCTTTACCAGTCACGGTGTTTTACCTACTTGTGTTATTTGTCTGCAGTGTGGTCATGAGTGTAATTATAGACAAGTTGCTGACCAATATTATTGCAAGAGAGTTAGGTTAGGTTCGGTAAAACATTTTTCTGGTGTTTTTTGTTCAAATCCAAACTTTGTTTCTTTGGGAAATAAGCCATTTTTGGGAAATTTTAAAATTGAACATTTTTTCAAAAATGGCTCATTTCCCAAAGAAACGAAGTTCAGATTTGAACAAATCACACCAAAAAATACCAGAAAAATATATTTTGGTTCAGAAAGGAGAGGGAGTACTAAAATGAATAATTACCCACTTTTCCTCCTAAGTATATATATTATAATGTACAGGCATCCCCCGTTATACGATCGTTCAATTTACGATTTTTCGCGTTAACGATTTTAAAAAAGTACCCCCATCTTTCGATTTACGATTGCCTTATTTCGCGTTAACGATCTCCAACTTGAAAGCATGTCTCAGAAAGGAACAAAACCGTGCCTACGTTGAGTCCAGCCCAAATGAGGAGGACGATGAGGACCCAGTCAGAATGCTTGATCTCAAAACCTTGAGAGAGATTCTGACTGGATTTGACACGTACATCGAGTTGGTGAAGGACAAGGACCCTAACTACGAACGTAGTGCTGCTGCTGTCAATCATATTGAAAAGGGTCTGAGCATTTATCGGGAGATCTACCTGCAGAAAAGGAGGAACGCCAAGCAAACTACGATCTCCCGATTTTTCAAGCCTGCAACAGCTACCGAGGCAGGAGAGAAGTGCGTCATCAGCAAGTGCAGCAACAACTCCTGCACGTCGGCAGCAGGCTAGATCTCCAACTCCAACATCTTCGGGGATGGATTCTCCTGCAACTTCAGAAACTCCTCCATCTCCGAGGGACTCTCCCGAAGTCATCGATCCTCCTCCATCGCTGACCGATGCGGGAGCTGGCCCTCCTCCCCCATCACCACCACCCGGTGGCGATGAGTAGGCATCGTTACCTCGGACTGATGCATCGTTGACAACTTGGACTGGATTTGAATATGATTAGGCGAGTGTTCATGTATAAATTGTCTTTTATTAATCACAATTTCTTACTTTCAGACACATTTGGACATAACAGTAAAATATATAGCAAAATAATAGTGGAATCTGCAAATTTTGGGGGTCTTCCAGAATGTTTGGGAACGTATCCCTATTTTTCCCATAAGGCCTTCAGTTCGATATACGATCATTCAATATACGAT
The DNA here is from genome assembly GCA_023014485.1 of Bathynomus jamesi. Taxonomy (NCBI): domain Eukaryota; kingdom Metazoa; phylum Arthropoda; class Malacostraca; order Isopoda; family Cirolanidae; genus Bathynomus; species Bathynomus jamesi. The sequence continues at coordinate 94,566 of JAJOZX010008981.1, forward strand.
GAGGTTTTTAGGGACGCATCCCAATCGTATAACGGGGGCCACCTGTATATGGTTGTAAATTGTGACTTGGTCCGCAATTGATATAGACCATGACTTATTTTTAGTTGGCAAAGTATTGGTATTGATGGGTACCATAATGAAATTGACTGGATTCTTTGGATCCAATATATTTGCATGTCAGTTATAGATATAGAGTGTAACATATTTGTGGATAGTAGCCTATTATGACTTTGATCCTCTGGATCCAGAGATTCTATCTTTAGTTTTGTAAAAATTGGTTGTTGCCAATGTACAGGCAGTTTTTACATAGTGGAGCCACCTCGATGGGCCGAAGTGGCCCCTAGTGTACCCACTATAAAAATTTCTTATGTTCTTATTATTGTATTTTTCCATAACTCTCACAATGCAAAAATTTTAACAAATTAAAAGAATTCTTTTCAAAAAAGTATAGGCTCTATGTATGAGACTTAGAAATGTTATGAGAAAAACTTTTCATGTTGCTTAAAACTTTTGCAATTTGGAAAGTGAGAATTTTGGCATCCCAAATTATTCAACCAACCAAAAATGAATGGCACTCCCAACACTTTCAAATTACTTGTTTATATTAATTAGGTTAAATGACTGCCCGGTTAGGTCAACTGTACGTCCTTGATGATTGGTTGTCTTGATATTTTCGTTAGTTTAAACGAAACTATCACGACTTAACCAATCGTCAAAGGCGTACAGTTGATCTAACTGGTTGGTTGAATAATTTGGGACGCCAAAATAGGATATCGCCAGAGTTTCTTCAAGGACAGAAACGTCGCCCAAGAATTTTGTAGTCTGAAAGGAAATGAGTGACCAGTGGTTCAATTTTAATTTGGGTCCAAATTAGACCTACCTGATGAGCATCTCCAGATGGAATTATATAAGCATTTAGGGGATGCGGGCCATACGCCTTTTTTTTCATCAATAAACGTAATTCTTTAAGTATCTTCATTGTAATTTTAGGACTCATCTCCTTTCTCATTAAAGTTTTCAATCGGACTATAGAATAGAACTACATTCGAGAATAGGGTTGGTTGGTTGTTCCATTTAACTTCCTTCGTTGAGGGCACTGAGACATGACTCGAGAATAAACAAACAAAACATTTTTATTGTGGATCATTCGTAATCCATAGCACTTAACCTACTTATAAATGCAATCTTATCATACACTTAACTTAATATGCAAGTACAATCTTTGTTACAGTACAAAAATAAGGGATTGTACACTAGCAGTTGTCTGAACCAACATTGTCATATAGGTAAAAGGTACTATAAAAAAAACTACATAAGGGTAACGGTAATCAAACCATAACCTATCCGTTGGAAATTTCTAGCAGATATTGGTGGAGAACTGACGAAAAAAATTCTACGTCTTTTCGTTAAAAAGTTATGTTTGTAGAGGTCTTCAAAAGACCTCGTTCAGTAGTGTTTTTGGTTAATGTTTAATTATATGCCTTCGGTATTTAGCGCTGCCTAATGGTAAAAAGGAAATTACCATACCTTATTATTTCGTTGGCCCTCGCTTCTGGTTGTAGGGTGCGTGGGTGTCTATCGCGCCTCTCTTTCGATGTAGGTGATGGGATTACGCAACGAGTTAATTCGGTTTAATTAATATTGGCAACACTATACTTAAATACCTGAACGAATAGGCCAATCCTTTTTGAGTTATTAGTTTTATATTATGAGGTATTCACTCAGAACTTATGGGAAGACTAAGCATTTCTCCTTGCCTAGAGCAACGCTCGTGACTAGACAGCTGTGAATGAAGTCTTTAGCTTAAAAATTCGCTGACTTTACAAAGTCCCCAGACGTCTAATTTTTGTGTTTTCATTATTTAGTTCTTCTCTCGAAGTAATTTTCATGCATCAGCGATGGAAAATTTTGATACGAAATAATACATTTTTCTTATGCGGACCCACTGCCTACATATTGGGTTCTATGTATGGCAATTATTTCCATTCCCAATAGGCTTTGTCGCCAATCCCGAGGCAATTTTGTAGTTATTTAATTCAATAAATTAATAATTTGTATTTAATTATGAAATAAAGGTACCATACGATACCATGTTGTAGGCATGTATAGTTTTCCATAGGTACACAGTATGTGAGGACAGAACATTGCACAATAACACCTTAGAGCTGGTTTTGACCCCAGTAATGAAATTATATATAGTCTTTCTTCTTTATATTCTGGTCCCCTGCATAGCATATGAAAAATATTATAAGCAACAAAGAGTGTATTCATAGCAGTTTTTGTATAGTTCCACCACAGATAAGATGTATTCAATGCAGTACAGCAAGTTCTAAAAAGATAAGTTTTTACTGATTCTGAACACATACCAAATTTCCTTACTAGAATGTTACCCTGTACATAGTTTTTTACGTTGCCTCTCAAAATCAAGTTCATCTCGTAGCAATTTTCCAACAAATATTCCGACGCTAGTCCCGTCAAAACTGTTTTATGAGTTAGTTGGACATTTCTGCTATATGTAATACTACTAATTATTATTACTTGAGTTTGATTTTTCCAATTTCTTCAACATTCAGTGTTCATAGCTGATAATTAATCAAATGACAGTAAGCTCCACCCCAGGGCCGGATTAAGACCTTTAGAGGCCCTAAGCACTTAAAAGATTTTGGTGCCCCATATATATGTAATTCAAAATATAAACAAAAATAAACCATAAAATTTTATTTTTTGAAATGAAACAAAACTTACAGTAAGATGGAAAATAATGTTTATTTTTGTATACTTCCACTTCATTTATATTTGAAAAGTTTTCTCCTACTTTTTTTAATTGCAAAGTCTTTGATCAGATCCTCAAAACTAATCTTACGTAACACATCTGCTTCTATACTTAGTAGAGATAAGGCATCCAGCCTGCCTTGTTGCATAGTTGTTCTGTTGGTATTTTTAATATACTTCAACTGAGAAAATGAACGCTCAGCTGAGCAATTTGTGACCATTAATGTTAAAAATATACGAAAGGCAATTTCTACATTTGGGAAGGCACACTCAATATTGTCTTCTACAATTATTTTATAAAGTTCAGCATGACTGAATCTTGTTTTTACATTTTTTTTTGCACTGAACTTATGGCACACATATGAGTGAAACTGCTGAAGCTCAGCAGAGAAATTAGTGTTCAAGTCCTCTGGGTAAGCATCAATCATCTTTTTACAACCCTGAGAATACCTTTCAATTTCAGTAGATGATGAAGTGGTGACATTATGTGGCACATCACTTAGAAAAGAAAATCTCCTGCTATTTCTTTGTATATATCTCCTCTTCTTCTCATCTCAGTTTCAAGTTTGTCAACAATTGTGTAAAAGGTGGTGATAAGAAATTTATCTCTGGCATTCAGATATACTTCTGGTGCATCTCCGTCATTGGGTACCTTCTTTCTGATACGTTTGCGAGTTTGAGCTGCCTTGTAATCAACATCTGGTAGCATTTCCTTCGTAGCTGCTTCATATCTTTCAAATTCATCTCGTGAAGTGCACAGTTGGTCAGCTAATGATCCATACAGATCTGCACATGTTTTTAAGTTCACATCCTTATTCTGTAGAACTTTGCTTACTCTATGAAAATTTTGCAAAATCTCATCCCAAAAATTCAACATAAAAACGAATTCTAGCTCTTGCATCTTATTTGCAATATTATTTGCTTCTCTTCTAGTGTCTCCCTTTTGTGACTGGTCTTCAGCTATACATTCTAACGCTTCTAAAATTTTAAGGAAAGATTTCAAAATTGCTGCTGTTGCCATAGCATGTGCCTCCCATCTGGTATCAGAGAGGGATTTTAAGACACTTTCATTTCCAATACAACCTTTAAGAATTTCCCACCTGCTGGTTGAGGCTAAAAAAAAGGTATAGAGCAACTGCACTGTAGAGAAGAAATTAACCGCCTCTTGACAGCAGTCAACAGCACTTCGGCCTACCAGATTTAGTGAATGGGCTGCACAGGGCACATATATAGCAAACTTGTTTGTTTCTAAAATTTTTGCTGCATCCCCTTATAACGCCCAGACATGTTGGCAGCGTTGTCGTAAGATTGACCCCTACATTTTGAAAAGTTTAGCTTACAAACTTCACGTAAGTACTGCAACACCTGATTTGCCATTTCCTCACCAGTATGGCTTTTCATTTTCAGAAAGGTTAAAAAGCGTTCAATAGGCTGTCCATCTTTTAAATACCTAAGTACAACACTTAACTGATCGATATGTGATAGATCTGGTGTTGAATCAACTGACAAACTAAAATAACCAGAAAATTTCTGTGGTGCCCCCCTTCCCTTGATGCCCTAAGCACGGGCTTATTTTGCTTAATGGTTAATCCGGCCCTGCTCCACCCACTATCGTTATGAAAGCGCGTGAAAAACTTTTAAAATAAGTGCGTTTTGTGTACAGTAGATTGTGATATCACTGTAAAGGTAGGCAGCAGATTACGAGGAATAAAAAAAAAAAAGTTTAATTATTTTTATTGATAGAGTATTTCAGTTTTTAAAGTGTCGTGATTTATATAAAAAGCTATTCTTTCCTCTTTTCATTATCTTTTTCCTTTTCTTTTCTATTATCACTCGTTTTCTATGTGTCTTTATACGAACGCGGGTAGACCTTTCAAGCCGGTGGGCGCCATTAAACTTTTGAACACAGCAAAGGGAACGGAGATAATTACACACTTTTATTTACTATTTACTGACTTTTTATTTATGCCGAAACAATTTGGACAAACGGGTAAACACGAGTGCGGACTATCATTAACATTTAATCGCGGAGAGAGACCTAATTAATATTTTAAATAAACAATAACATTCTAATACAAAGAAACACCTAACCAGGACACATCCCGCCCAAAGCAGGGTTGCCAGGTGGTTAGATAAGTTTATGGCCAACATCCTGATAAAAATAGGCCAAAAATTGGCCAAATCCCAAACTTAGTATAGTCTGCTATAAATTTAGAGCTCAGAGTCTATACTAAAGTGAATCCAGCTTAAGCACAGTAAAAAGCAACATTTTCCAATTAAATGTAACGAGTGAAAAGAAAATAACAAACCCATTTTGAGGATTTAAGCATGTAAATTAAATATTAAAATTAATTGTAAAATTAAATTTATATTAACATAACATAACAATGTTTGTTTATAGTAGCTGTCACAAAGCCAAAGAGGACTATCAAGGACAGCCACTGCATTTAAGTTACAGTATATTTTAAAATAAAAAAATAGAAATAAAATAATGTAAAGATTAACTTAAAATCCAGTTCTATATTTTTAATGTTCCTCATCTGAATTGCAATATATATATTCATATTTCCATACACATATATACAAACCTACACGTTCCAGATTCTTTTTCTGCATTCATTACCTCAAATAAATCTTTGTACTTTCCTCTACGTAAATCACTGTTAGAGAACCGCAGTGGAATCTTAGTTATGAGTAATTCAATAGTGGATGAAAGTTTTGCAAAGGCATGCTGAATGCATAGTGCCAAATGCACTTCATTTGCATACAATTGGGTGCTACCTTCTGTATTCTGGTCCAAACTGAATTTTTGCTCCATACCATAGGCAGCTCCATCACTCGCAAATCCAATACAATTTTCAAGGTTCTGATCATATTTACTCAGCTCAGTCTTTAGAGTCTCATAAATAGACTGTGCAGTTGCCAAAGATATTGGAACTAATCCCCAAAACACAGTTCTTATGCCTTTATCCTCACTAAAAACCTTACAACTATGCACACGTTTCTGAACAGCAATATCTGTTGATTCATCAATGAGTAAAACAAACTTTTTGTCCTTAATTGCTCCTTTTAAATCATCTTTCAGTGCATTTCCAACCACATTCTTTATTAATTGAGTACATTTAGTACAATGTAGTTTTCTACTTCCAAAAGTGCTCCCCTCCCCGTGTTTTTTCATAAGTTCACTCAAGTGGTCAATGGCCATTATTGAACAGTGACAGGTCACAGCAACAGCAATCTCAATTTCAGCCCGTTTAATACTTTCTGGAGTTTCAGACTTAGAAGTAGGCCTACGTGTAAATGAAGATAACAGAGTACCCTGATTCAATCCATTAACCTTACTTCTATGTTTCATTGAATTTTCATGTTGAGAAAAATTATATATTTTAGGTATTACGCTGCAGTGGCAAATGGTACACATTGCATTTTCACTTTTGCCTTGCCACTTTCTTTTCGCAACCATGGAAATTTTTTTCCCCACTCTTTATTGTATTTCCTAGCACTGTCATAATATGATTTCCACTTAGGTATACTTAATTAATATTAGTCTAGCTAATCCTTAATACTATTAAAAATTAAGTAAACACTAATTCTGCAAATAAAAGTAGAAAGAAGTTGAACGATTAGCTTAGGCCTAATAACACAATAACTACAGAAAATATATGGCAAACTGGTAAATGACAAAATAACTGTTGCCAACTTGCCACTAAGCCGAAAAAAAGAGATTTTCTATTACTGGAGAAAAAATTCCACAAAGTTTAATCGATCTTTTCTACGTCATTTTCCGTACAAATTATATATACAAGCGTAGTAGCACGCTGTGAAAATAAATATTAAAGAAACAGTTTCAAGATCCCGACGTTTGACAGCCGTGTGTTGGAATCCTCGCCGGAATCTTGAAACTGTTTCATTAATATTTATTTCCATACAAATTTACTAATTTTGGATCAGTTTTGGGTAGTCTGGAAATGAGCATAAAAAAGGCAAAAATCGGCCAAATACATTTCTCATGGCCAAACATCTTCAGAAATGGCCAAAATTCTCAGATTTGGTCGAAAATCAGCCAAAATGGCAACCCTGGCCCAAAGACTGAATTGGGCATTCTGCCTTCCCTGGGCTCATTTCAGATATTGCAAATTAGTATTTTATATCTTTAATTTCAAACAAAACATTATTAAATTCTCATAAACAAAACATCAATTTCTTAATAGACATTATTATCTTTAAAAAAAACAATACATTACAAAAGTCTTATTTAATTCGCTAAAAATTTCTATATGGTCAATAACTTCAGATAAAAAAAGTGTATGCATAATTACTACAGTCACCTTTAAAATACGGGTGACTGGTCCGTTTCATGGCACTTTGTGAGAGTGAAAATGCAGAAAAGTGTAAAGTGAATTTTTAACCGTTCATAAGTCTTTTCATCATTTTGCGGATTGCAATGACTTGCTGTCCCATTTTTGTAGCTGAAAAATTGGGTAAAACACATTGCTAGTGGAATGAATTAGAATGGAGTGTGTGTGTGTGTGTGTATATATATATATATATATATATATATATATATATATATATATATATATATATATATATTTAAATATCTAATACTCGGGGGTTACCCGGTGAGTTTAACCCTCACGTACGGAATCCGGGAGCTTTCCTTAGCTCTTGTTCCACTCGTCGAGTTTAGATTAATTATGATGGGATTAATTGAGTCAACTTTAATTTTAGGCTCTTTAATTAAGTTTAAATAAGTGGATTACAGGCGAAAGTTTATAATACTTTGCTTTGTTTTAAGTTCACAAGATCTATTTTAAATTAAGTTCACCGGGCTATGAATGGATTGTTCTGTAATCTACGAGTGACAATTAAGGTCATTAAGAAATAAACGGATTAAGTCTGCTGGCGTTTCCTTCAGTCAGATCATCAATTCCGATTTTCCGATATAAAGCTCGTTCCCTATTTGAGGTAGATGAAATTCACCCTTCACCCTTCACCCGGGGCATCATAAGTTACGTTAGTTCAAAGGTCAGACGGCCCCCTTCTTGAAAGCAACCCTTGTGCTCCGTTCTAGGACCGTCGAAAGCACGCTAATGACATACGGGGCAACTCGCACCTCGTTACCCGCGATAAAATGAATAACGATTCTCTGCTAAGGCTTATTTCTTCCTCAAGCCCGTTCTAAAACCGCGAAATCTCATCTAAGCATACGAGGTAACTCGCACCCGTTACCTGCGGAGACTCGGGTAAGATGAGCTCTACCCAAAGTCTGGCCAAGAGCTACTCAGAATCTAGAATCTGTCCTTCAATGGCTGGACCCCTCCTTATATAGGAAGAAATCCATTCTCACATACGTCAGAGAGGTGAGTCACCTTGAGACCAAGAAAATATTTAGTTTTCACAGTCAAGGTTCCCATCCTGAAACTCGAGACGGATGCGAGGTGTTAGCTTGGAAGGTACATGGGCAAACAGCAAGTGCAAGATGTCGCGAAAGTGCATCTGAGCGCCTTTGATTAAAATGAAAGGCTGTTTTAATATCATATTTAATATTTTTTAATTTCATATTTTATATTCCGAGCGTGCATTTGAGGACCTAGAGAAAATTAGGCAGATTCTCGCGTCAATCACTGAGAAAAAGACGAGCGCCTGCTCTTGTAGGATATTTAAGAAGGGGGGCGTGCTAGTGTATAACATCTTATCTATTTCGTCTTTCAATATTGCGTCTGACATTCGTCCCGTATGACACATATATATATATATATATATATATATATATATATATATATAATATATTTAGTATTCTGTCTTTATAGGAGCCTCTTTATTATGAAATGAGGTTCCTATATACAGTATGTTACAGTCAGTCTGTGAAACCAGTCATTTCATGTGAGGCCTAAAAATTTCAGGCATTTTGCGTAATACTTGTGACTCTTAAACATAGGTAATACGCATTACTAACCTAACCAACCTAATCTAACCCAACCTAACCTAACCTTTCCAAAGTCATTAATCGCTTAATCGAATTACGCAAAATGCCTGAAATATTTAGGCATTATGTGAAATGACTGGTTTCACAGACTGACTGTAACATATATATATATATATATATATATATATATATATATATAGGGTGGCCCATAAGTCCCAATCAGTTATAATTGAAGCGAATATACAAAGTCAAACAAAGTAAAAAGTTTAAAATAAGTTTAGAACTGTTTAGAAAGTGCAAAATATAACCATCTCGACAAATATTCTTTCCTTTTTATAATATACTGTGTGTATATATATATATCGTCGGTGGTGTAGTGGTTAGCGTCGCTGACTACGAATCCATTGGCCCCGGGTTCGAGACCCGACGGCAGCCGGCGCGCAGCAAAACCCAGCTGTTCATCCTTCCACACAATAAAGAAAGTGGTTGGTAGATAAATGGGTACCCTAGGTGGCCTAGTGATTAAAACGCTGGGCTGCTGATGGGGCGTGGTTCGGATTCCACGTTAAACTGTAGGTCTAAGGTGGAGTGAAAAGCTTGACCTTCATCAGAATGAACAGTTCGGGCGGAAGCTAACCAAAGGTTTTATTCATTATATATATATATATATATATATATATATATGCCATAGATGGAGAACGAACATTTGTGTAAATTTTCGTCCGTGCCGATTTTTCACTCAGTCGGTCGAACAGGTTATATATTTTATATTTTCAAATTTTAATCCCTTTCATTTGGGTTAAGGTTGAAGTAAGGGTAGAAGTAAATAAGAAGTAAGTCTTTGAAAAAGTTCGGAGAAAGCGCCTTTTTACAGTATGCAATGATTATTTTTTTTTAATTTCATCCGCGTTACGATTTTAATTAACGAACGCCAAATCAAGTGAGTCGTCTTTTATGCTATATTATCCTTTACTCACCCACTGATTTGTTTTAGATTAGGTTAGTTTACGTTAAACTGAGTTAATCTACCGAACCTAGCGTAACCTAACCTCAGAAATGTTGGTCGTACAAGAAAATCCGACGTAATTGGTAAAATAGTAAAATATGGGGGCTTACTTTTGGCGCTACTTGGAGATTTACACCTCGTAGTAGTTTCGTGCATTGGTCTCTCTTCACACGAAGGTCAAGCTGGTGGCCCCGCCTCTAGGCCTGGCTTGATGGAGGAGCGAGTTGCTCTCTTGCGCTCTCCACCGCATATAGCTAGGTACACCCGGCTCATCTGGTACCGTCCTGAGCCAGGATTTATATATGTATATATATTGTGTGTGTATATAGTCTTCAGCTCAGTACCACAAGGAACAGTATTAGCTCCACTACTCTTCATAATCATGCTAACTGACATAGATGATGACGTTATCAGAGACAGCAACAGTAACATCCTTTGCCGATGACACAAAGGTCAGTAGAAAAATAAGAAACCCAGAAGATATAGGATCTTTACAAACAGACATGAACAGAATCTACAAGTGGACGGGAGACAACAGTATGAAGTTTAACACTGAGAAATTTTAGCTGTTACGGTACGGAAAAAGAGAGGACCTAAAATCCATGGAATATTATATCCCAAATGAACAGGAAATTCAGAGAAATTCTAAAGCAAAAGATTTAGTGGTTGTAATGACTGATGATGCGAAATTTGAAACACAAAATAAGATAGCAGTAAACGGAGCAAAGAGAGTAACTGGGTGGATACTGAGAACCTTTAAACGAAGGGATAGGAATATAATGATTCCTCTACTGAAAACACTGATCATACCCAAATTGGAATACTGCTCGGTCCTAACATCCACATATAAAAAAAGAAGACATTAGACAACTAGAAGGGATTCAGAGAAGCTTCACAGCCAAGATCAATGGGTGCAAAGAACTAAACTACTTGGAAAGGTTACGCGAATTAATTCTATATTCATTGGAAAGGAGGAAAGAGAGAGATACACACCATTATTTACACTTGGAAAATAATGGAGAAACTAGTCCCTAATCTTACTCTGAACCCTGTAACTCCCCAAACAACGGTGGAAAGTAGAAAAGGAAGACTGTGTCGTCTTCCCAAATTAAAGGCTAGACAGGGAACATCCTTAACCCTGAAAGAAAATAGTTTTATTGTGAGAGGACCAAGACTGTTTAATCAGCTGCCCAAAGACCTAAGGAACACAAATGGTGTTGCAGTGGACATCTTCAAAAGAAGATTAGACGCCTGGCTCAGAACAATCCCTGATAAGCCGGGCGTACCTGGCTATGTGAGGTGAAGAGTAGGGGTGCACCGGATATGATATCCGGCCGGATATTGCGAAATATCTGCTATCCGACAGGATATGGGTCATATCCGGCCGGATATGCCTGATATAGGCCAAGACATTAGAAAATTAACACCTGTATGAAAATCTGCCATAATATGATAACACATTACAAATAATATTTTATATACAAAAAAAAATGGAAAGCCCTCCAGGGCCCACCCCTAAACCAGTCCAGCAACACTTTTTATATTAAATCAACATAATACTGATGACAAGAATAACTAAAACATCTGTCCATCCTTAACGATTACAGTTCTATTAATATAATCAGAGCTTTTTATAAAAACGTCTAGGTGTTAAATTTTTAAAAAAGAGTAAAATATTGCTAGACCCCTGCACTTGCTTTCCATTCTTTTTTCTCCTTTTTTTTTCAAAACGATACAAAACATTACAAGCTTGACAAATGTAAAACAATACATTGAATACAATATAAAATGCCTTGAATGAAATCAATGAATGGAGGGCAGTATTGTGTAGGTCTGATGCCGCCATTCAGCCTGGAGGTCTTCAGAATAAAAAAAACTCGACAACAGTGATTTAGAACTTTTTTCCGTTGTGGTGCAGAAACAAAAGTATTTCTCCTCTTTTAGGCAATATTCGGGATCGCCTTGCTTCATAGATGTTTCCATATTCAGAAAACATTCCCTGAAAATACAGAGGATGCGGGTGTGCAGAGAAGCTTTGAAACAATAGTTTTAAGGAGAGGAAATCGGTCCTCCTGCTTCCAAATTTGAACTGGACAGCGTTTCTATCTACAAGAGGTTCAGATGCATATCGGTCTAACTCCCCTGCAATCAGTAGAACAGGAGCAGTCCTTTTTTCAACCTTTCTTCTCTTGTAACTTACTTCCCCAGATTGCTCTCCTTTTGTGATCTCCATGAAACACGCTTTAAGAATGTCCTCTTCGTCCTTCCTCTTTCGCATAGGAGAACTGGAATTTGAGCTTCTTTCGCTTTCATTTTCATTACCTTCACTTTCATTTGCATTAGAATCATTACCACCTTCGTCATTTTCAATACCTATGACTTCTTCAATTAGCCAGGATTTAGCCTGCTCTTTTTGATCTTGTTGAAAGAAAGATAACTTATACCGCGGATCTATTGCAGTCGCAGTCACATAAGCCCAGTTTTTAATTATGTTCAAAGACTTCCCATCATTACTCTCCGACAAGAAACGCGCTCGAAGAGAGGTCAGGAGTTCTCTGTCGTTTGAACATCTTGGTCATCATGGCCAATCTTTGAAAGAAATCTTTGTAAAATACAAATGCTTGGGATTACGGAAGACAAAGTTGATTTTTCCGAACTCTTTTCCTGAGTTAGTTGGAAGAATGGTTTTAATATTTTAAGGAGATTTCGTATCAGTGTCCACTCAAAGGATGTGATGGTAGGTAATTCACTACGATCAGCCAAATACAGTTGCACTGGAATTTTTAATTTATATAATCTTTCTATCATCAAATATGCACTGTTCCAACGTGTTGGGACATCTTGAACCAATAGGAGAGGCTCAAGATTTTGCTGCACTTGAATGTGTTTGAAATTGTTACAAGCCAAAGGAGAATGATTAAAGTGAGTTGCAAGGCGGCGACTTTTTGCAAGGATATCAATTACACAATTGAGTCACTAATAACCCGTTGGAGTAAATGAATGCTGCAGTGTATTGAAGGTATTTCAGCCAGGTCACTACCAAGAGCCATATTACTAGCTCCATCCTCCACCAATAAATTCCTCTTATTTGCATCAAGATCCCAACTATCCCACATAGAGCGAAATTTTTCAGATATATTCTTGCCAGTATGCGACCCTGAGAAATGAGAGGCATGTAGCACAGCGTCGTATCTTTCAAAATCTTTACCTATCCAGTGACCCGATAATGATATAAAACTTTCTTCAGAGGTTGTGCATGTCCATATATCTGAAGAAAAGCTGACATGCTTTACTTCTTCCAGCTTCTGAGCAATTTTAGACTTGAACTCATTATAAAGACAAGGAATTATAGTATCAGAGAAGTACCTTCTGCTCGGTAAGAGATATTTGGGTTGGAGGTAGGCCATTAGATCAATAAAACCATCATCTTCAACTAAAGTAAATGGCTGGTTTCTTTATTGAGATCTGCTTACTCATTTGGTCCATTTTCTTTTCTTTCAGAGTACTACCAGTACAAGTTGATGGGCTAGCCCGTATTCTATCTATGCCTATTTCCTTTGATTCAGTCGCAGCTATTCTTTTTTTGTCATTTTCGTTTTTGGCTTCAGCATACTCTTTTGGGTGATTAATCTTCAAATGATTATGAAGAGGTGTTGTGCTAAAAGACTTTTGGCCACCTTTCTCCGTCCCACGTTTGATAATCTTTTGGCAAATATTACACTTTGCAGTGATATCGCTAGGATCATTTATTGTATACAGTGACCACACAAAACTTGTCATGATTAATACTTAATAGTTTAATACAACACAAGAACCTGAAAGAGAACAAAACAATTAAACATCTGAATATACTTAAATTATTATTTATCTTATATTTGGGGGGGCGCTTGCCCCCAATGCAAAACAAAACATAGCAATATGAGTGTAAAAATAATACGGTAACTAATAATGTATATCCGGCCGGATAGATATGGCCATGAACAATTCATATCCGGTGCACCCCTAGTGGAGAGTACAAGAAACCAACTCACTACTTCACCAGGCCAACTCGAGAGGAGGGGGCGACAAGCTTAACCTTCGTGAAATGAGGAATCCTCGCACGCAACATTTGAAAGATAATATATATATATATATATATATATATATATATGATGCACACAGACAGTGCATGGAACAAGGAACTCTTCTGGGATAATTCCCAGTTCCTTGTTCCATGCACTGTCTGTGTGTATCATTAAAAACTCAGGGGACCATTCTGAGTTCATTCCCATATATATATATATATATATATATATATATATATATATATATATATACAGGGTGGGCCGTAAGTTTCCATACATAGGAAAAATAAACATTTTTTTATGGACAACCATTTTTATTTATATAATATGCTCTACATGGTTGCCATTGTTTTGAAAACACATTTCAATACGTGTTCCCCACTGTTGATGAACACGCATTAGCACAGTTGACGTTATGCTTGTAATGGCGTTGGTGATACGTTCCTTTAGATGATTTATGTCTCGTATCTTCGTCGGACTCAGCCAGTTAGGGTTAGCATTACTCCAATAACGTATGTTTTGCCGATTAACCTCTCCATTGACGTAAAAATTTGCTTCATCAGTAAACAAGATCTTACGTCAAACGCATATTCTTAGGGTATCTGAAACATAAAAACAAACGTTTAATTTTTCCTATGTATGGAAACTTACGGCCCACCCTGTATATATATATATATATATATATATATATATATATATATATATATATATATATATACAGGGTGGGCGGAAAGTAGCTCCCTATTTTGGATTGGTAAAAAAATACGTATATTATCCATTTATTTCAGAAGAAATAATATGAAAAGGTAGGCATACATGGTAGGTTTTCTCTAAAATTCAATGTGGGCTCCAACTCTTTCCACCAGCTTCTGGAGCCGCCCAGGAATGGCGTCCACTGACTTTAGCAGGAACTCCGGCGGGATGGAGGACATGACTTCCCGAATTCTGTCCTCCAGTTCTTCCAATGTCCTCGGTTTGGTGCGGTAGACTTCTTCCTTTACCCACCCCCAAAGAAAGAAGTCGCACGGTTACCGCTGAAAAATGGCAGAATCGGTTCAGTGTAACGGTGTGGTGTGGTATGACCTCAGATCAGGTTGTGGGCCCGTTCCTTCTGCGCAACACCATGAATGCTGAGCGGTACCTTGCTATGTTGCGAAACGAGGTCTGGCCGGTTGTCAGCACATGGGAGAACATCGACGATCTGATATTTATGCAAGATGGTGCCCCTCCGCACTTCGCTCTTGTTGTCCGTGAGTGGCTGGATGCCCACTTCCCTGGGCGTTGGATGGGTCATCGTGGTCCACATCAATGGCCAGCCAGGAGCCCCGACTTGACACCGTGCGACTTCTTTCTTTGGGGGTGGGTAAAGGAAGAAGTCTCCCGCACCAAACCGAGGACATTGGAAGAACTGGAGGACCGAATTCGGGAAGTCATGTCCTCCATCCCGCCGGAGTTCCTGCTAAAGTCAGTGGAAGCCATTCCTGGGTGGCTCCAGAAGCTGGTGGAAAGAGTTGGAGCCCACATTGAATTTTAGAGAAAACACCATGTATGCCTACCTTTTCATATTATTTCTTCTGAAATAAATGGATAATATACGTATTTTTTTTACCAATCCAAAATAGGGAGCTACTTTCCGCCCACCCTGTATATATATATATATATATATATATATATATATATATATATATATATATATATATTTCAAACCTTTTACCACACCCTCGAGAAGTTCCTTCATATAAGGAATTATTTTTTATTAAATAAATAATAGTTTTTACAACCACATTTTTGTATCATTATATAAGAGAAATAGGATTGCAACATGAACACATGAATACACAACAACATACATATACTGTTTATATGCCATATATAGAGCGACATCAAACACAAGATATCCACATGACCATATTATGTACTTGCTTGATATTTATTCTCAATATCATTAAATTGATGCAGCATTTGTAAATTGTTCATTTCACGTGTTTTCAATTTACTGTAGTTAAGAATAAAAATAGATATAAGTTTTATTATGAAACCCATATCAATATTAATTTTATAACAAATTAATTACTTTCTCTTTATGAAATTAGTATATTTAGATTTCTTACTCTACAAGTCCTTTCACATGATCTACATAAATCAACGCTGTCCCTCCAATCTGAAGCCATGCTAAATTAGATGTCTTCCAAACCAAAGTAAAAAAATTTTTTTTTATGAAATTAGCCGCTTGTTTCTACCTGTATTTAGTAAAAAAAAATAAAAAAAAATATCTCCGCTACATCCTGTCACCATTATATTCTGTCCATCTCGACAAGCTTTGGCTTAATTGGCTTAATTCTAATTGTTTTCGTTGCAGAACCTACCTCACATATTTGGACCCCAAGTGAACTTTCCCCTGTTACACTAACTGTAGTACTCCAAATTTTCATTAAATCCACCCTGTTAATGCGTCATGTCCAGTCTCCATTGTTAAATTGGCTAGAATGTACACCTCCGAGAAATGCTCTTGCTTTTTCGCGAGGTTTTAAAAAGGCCCGCAACCTATCCAAGGGCGTTTTCCGCCCCCCCCCTACTGTTCGGGATATATACACCACTACTGTAAATATTTTTTTATTTCTCGAGATACTTACGGAGAAATTATATACCACTTTCATTATTAGTATATAAAACTGAGTAAATCTTCGTGTTCAATAAAAATCAGGAAATCATCTTCCTAATTACTTTTAAAAAGTGTTGGTAAATTACTAACTATACATACACAGTAGGCCGGGTCGAAATTTTATATTGAAAAGTTACATATTGTGAGGGGTTTGAATGGAACACAGGAACCCCCTCATAAATTACTTTCGCTGTTTAAAGCCTCCTACCCCTGGCACAATTTTTCACTTTTTGACCTATATTAAAGAATCTGCCATTTATACGAGACTTACTCTACATTCAGGTTTTTTGATGACATAAATCTTTATTAATGTACAGTATTAGGAAAATTAATTAAGTACAACAATATACTCAGAAGAAAAAATTAGAGGCATAATAAATGTGCTAAAATTCAATTAACTTTTTCATTGTTCCTTATCACATCAAAAGGGAAGAAATTTTCAAATCAGTAGGAAATTTTATTTCATATGTTTCTTACTCATTCCATTGGGCCTTCCATTCAAACTTGGGCCGTTTTTCGCCTTGATTCTAATGAGTTTAAGATAAACTTTTGACGGTTGTCATATCCTATTCTTTCACTGCCCTTTCCACACTTTGACTGTGGCATGGAAAAGAAGCTATCTCCAGTGGCTTACATCGAGCCTGTAGTAGTTCATCGTCGCTAAAATTGTTTAGCAGCGGTGGAGGAGTAAGATCTCTTTTTGCCAATCGATCATCTAGGTGTAGTCAGTAGACTGGAAATTGAGGGTTCGAGGCAGCTCAAAGTTTCTGGTACCTGAAAATCCCGTTCTTGAAAGGATGATTTTCTGAATAGCTTGCTCCCTAATTTCTAGTCTTTTGTCAGTTACCATTGATATGAGTATATTTTCTGGGTGGGAAAAGCAGGCGTTATTCTTTAATACTGGGTCTATGATTGATCTATGTTGTTCATCTAAATTTCGAAGCAAGCACATTAAATGCCAAACGTTATATGCACCATCAGTTGCATTAGGATAAGATTTTATGCAAAACCACCCTGGAGCATAGAACTGAATAATAATCTTGACTATATCTTGAAGGTTTTTATCGGGATTTGGCGTTGAGATATATAATCGAAGGACTCTGTTGGCTAGAGTTAGCCAGCAAGCATGGTGAAGGGTACCTGGGGATCGAGTGGACAGATCTTGAGAAGTGTCTCCAGTTTGCACTGCCAGACACATATCATAGAGATATCTTTGGTCACTGCTTAGCTCCTTCACAACATTTGCTAGAATTTCTTTGATGTTTCCCTTTACGCGAGAATATTTGACTACCTCCAATTTTGTTAGATCTGTTTTCAGTTTATTCCCAATTGAACCCACAAAAGTATTTGGACCTGTTATTTTACCACCACTGGCTTTGTAGACGTGCTTAAAAGGAGTACCATCACACAGTAAAGCTTTGATAGTATCTGTGCTGTTCGAGTCTAATAATATTTATCAATTCTTCTGCTATGCAGCGAGCAGTTCCATTATTTGGTGACATGGTCTACATAGATTCTTCCAGGTTCTTTCACAATAACATAGTGGTCTTCTTTTATCTTTCCACTTTTAGTTAATATGTTATCTTTCCTTCCATCAAATCAAGGCACTCCATCTTCCGATTTTCGGATTTAGACCTAAAAGTATTTGTTTCACCCATGCGATTTCTTTCTCTTTCTAATTTCTTTCTGTCAAGCATGTTGGTGTGGTTAAGATCCCCATATCTTTTAAAACTGCATTGACTTTTGCAGCTGCAGCTCTACAACTTACACGATAATGATCTGCTGTTAATGCTAGGTTTTTATAGGAGTGCCTGTTCTGAATATTCTCAGTCAATTCTAAATCGGCTTCATAATGTACATCCTGACTCTCTGAATCTACATTCATGTCTTCTTCGGTATTTTCTATAAATTCCGATGGTAAAACATTGATGGCTTCAGTTATTTTTCTTGTGCATTTAGTTGACGGTTTTGCGCTTCTTGGGCTTTTGTTAAAGATCTTTCTTTGTTGAACTAGCTATGCGATCAATTGGTCCTAACTGATTTTTTCTTTGTTTTTGACCCACAAAAGACTCCGATTCTGTCATTGGTATTTTATCCTTACACCTGCAAGATTTCCTATAAATTCTCTTATCATCGCATTCAGAAGAAGATATATCAAATATTTCATCATACTGAGCTACTTTTAAGGCAAAACTTTAATTTCTTCGATGTAACGGCATCTTGTTCAATTTTGAGGCTTCTTTTATTAGTCGACTGACTTTAAAATAGATACGGTACCTTTGGTGTTAATCGTAGGAAAAGAAAATTTTATCCAAATGTCTTCAATATCTTTTACAACAACCTTGTAACAATCATTAGCAGTTGCTGATCCTTTTGATTTAGCTTCTTGACGACGGCGCACAAAAAGGTAGTGTCTCACAGCATCTGCTTTTCAAGGAGTCATGGCTGCTGGGAATTCCGCAGGATATCCAAAGGCTGCATTTGAGAACTTGCTTCTAGTAGTCATAGTTAATATTCAGAAGTAAAATCAAATTATATGTAATTTATAATAATTCAAATTATAATTAAAGCAAATGCAAATTATTTCTATTTATCTGAAACATAAAAATATCAAGCATTAAACAAACAACTTATCACGTAACATATAACAACATTAAACATATGCAAATATGAAGGTAAAAAAGGGAGGAGGGGCATGTGATAGGGGTAGTTGGGTAGCACATGCTTGATTTTTTAATATTTTGTTAGTGATAAAAAACCTTCTCACATAGTGTACTTTTAAGAAATAAATTTTTTCCCATTTAAATATATACAAATATGAGGGTAAAAAAAGGGGGGGTATGTGCTAGGGGTAGTATGTGTAGCACATGCTTGCTATTTTAATATTTTGTTAAGATGATAAAATGAAACTTCCCACATAGTGTACTTTTTTAGAATTTAAAAAATTTCCCATTTTCGACCCGGCCTAATACACAGCATATGTAAATATTTATTATTTTGAAGTCGAAGCGAGGAAATCCTGAGGTGTCAACAATTGTGCAGAGCTTCAAATTCTTGTAAAATCACAAAAGAAAATTTAAAAGCTGTACCTTCCCTTAAAATGGCAATGCATCATGTTAAACTACAGGGTGTCCACAAAATCCCTTTGCATGAAAAACAAGGGCAACATACGGATATGCTGTAATTTCACTGTAAAGGGACTTTGTGGCCATTTTGTAGAAAGCCAAGGCCAACCAATGAGGATATATATATATACACACAGTGTGTGTTTATATATATAAGCACTAGAAAATTTTGTCTAGTCTTCGTACCATAGATTGAGTATCCCGTGTATCCTAACGTATCCCAGCAGCCGAGTAGATTGGTAGGAAAAATGGAAATTACTTGAGGAAACATAACAATAATGTTGTTTAATTCAGCGGTCTCCAAATAGCCTGTTCGCCTTGGAAATGTGTCGTAGACATGTACCCTGTAAAATCACTTAAATTTACATCTTAAAAAACTTACAAATTTATATTTTAAGATGTATAGAACTACAGGGAATTAACGCAATCGTGATCAGCAAATATTTCAACAAAAATTATGTTCTCCAGTCTGTTATTCCTCATAATGAAAATAGACCATAATTTGATGTATTTCATATCGTTAGATTAGTACATATTATTCGAACTGTTCCAAGGAAAGGTAAAGTTAATTGCAGTAAATGCTATGACCTGCATTTCCAGCAAGAAATATATTTTTCTAGTTTAATTTGATGTGCTTTATTCAAATCTAAGCTTCATTTGTTGTGCAAATCTCTTAAAATATGATTAAGATGTAAATCTTCATAATAAAATACATCAACCAATTGGATCGCGTATTTAGTGCAACAGCCAATGAGAGCGTTTGTTTCATCCATTATGTAAGTAAGGTTCGTTTATTCATGACTAGAGCCCGGATGTTCAGGAAAAATGCCATAAATGCCTTTTTTGCCTATTTTTGCGTTTACAGAAAAAAATTTGCTTCTTTCGTCATGAAGTGCCTAATTTGCCTTTTTCCATTATTTTCTAGTATTATTCCATTAGAGTCCCAAAATAGGCCTATCAGTTTCTGTTATATACAGTAAATCCTCGATATAACGGAACTCGATATATAATGGAGCGATTTAGCGGAAGGATTTTTCTCCGTTATTGAGTGATCATTTTAGCGAACTAGTTCGTTAAATCAGAATAGTGCTCCGTAAAAAGGAGGAACGGACGCGCACGTGTTTTCGTGTGTTTGTGTTTTGTTTACATGTGGCCAGTCTGTACCCTGTCGCCTCGCCGCTGTGCTGCATTGCTGTTCATTGTGTTTATGCCTGTGTTTGTGCTTAACTGTGCTTTTATTATCAGCCGAAAGTATCTCAGAGAACAAGTGGTGGTGAGAAGGTGAAAAGAGTGCGTTTAACTATTGCGCAGAAGTTAGAGATAACTGAAAAGCTTGAGAAAGGAGCGTCAATGGCTGCTGTGGTGGCAGAGTATAACATTAGAAAAACACAAGTTTACCAACTGAAAGGTGATAAGCAGCACCTTAAGAGCTATAGGCTACAGCATGAGACGAGCGCTTCAAAGACGAAGATCTGACAGCCATTCTTCTCTTGATGTTCCACTACCCTCAACATTAGGATTGTCATCAACCATCTTCACCAGCTCCAACCCTCAGCTTTTCTCGCAGTGCTTCCACTACCACAGAGCCAGTCACCCCAGAGGTACCTGCCGTGCTTCTGGAGGGTGATGTTGAAACGAGTAATTCACCCCCTCAAGCCTGGCACAGGTTTAGGGGTCATACCTGTGTCAGGCCACCTACAACAAACACCATAACCCCCAAATTTTAAGGTAAGCCATGTCTACTTTTTGTCTAGGGAATTCTTCCTAAGCACTATGCATAATTTTTTTTGATGCCTGAAATTTTGTACAATTTAAGGGAATGGGTGGCTGGAATTAGTTCGTTAAATCGAGGATTTACTGTATTTATATATTTCAGTTTTACACACACACACACACACACACACACACACACACACATATATATATATATATATATATATATATATATATATATATATAACTGAACGTGCATTTTTTTTATGTAAAGATGGGGTTAGGGCGAGCGCCTTGCAAAAGCGTTCCATTCGTAGAAGGAGAGAGCCAAAGACAAGGTCTCCAAGGCTCACTAATGCCATTTCCTTTTTTTTTTTTTAATATAAATTTTGAAAAGATTGTGCAGTGTGTAAGATGCATGCATGTGTAGTTTTTTCCTTATTGTTTTTCCCCCCTTCTACTCCAGATGGAGAGAGTTTCTTGCTTCCGGGGTTAAACCTTAACCCTAAGGAATTTTTAGGTACAGCCTAGTACTAGGCGTAAGATAGAGGTGCTGTATCGTAAAGATTTTTGTGTTTGAAAGCATGCTGGACTGTTCACAGGGTAGATGAGACACGGAAAATCAGATCAGCTGAGGAGGACAGTGACAGGAGAAACGAGAGTTCCAGCACTCCCTGTCTCGTATCTAACATCCCCCCAGCAGTACTTCCCTGGTCGATTGGTGTCTAGAATCTCCTACTTTCTTAATAGTATTATTTTACATTAACCATTTTTTAAAATTTAAATCTTTGTCATTATTGGTAAACGAACATTTTCAATACCTACTACTTTGTTCACTATAATGGCGTTATAATATGCACATATTATTTATACGTGTACAATGGTATTGTTCTATATTAAACTTTATTTTTGGATATGAAATCACTGTTATTATGTGTAACTAATATTGACACTACCTACTGTTTTGTTCACTAAGGGTGTTGTAATATGTATTATGCGTATATAAAGGTATTATTCTAGGTTAAAATGTTTTGAAAACAAATTTATAAATGCCGTTTTGGGGTTTTTTACTGCCTATTTTGAATATTTATTTTGCCCATTTGCTTGCCTTTAAGGGTTTGTAGTGCCGAAACATCCGGGTTCTATTCATGACCCAATTGACCCATTGACCATTCTCCAGATCAACGACTGCACTCATCCCTTCGGCAAATTTCCCTTTTATATCCACCACCAGAATAGTAAATATAAGGTTAGTAATTCTATAGGTAATTGTTAGGTTAGGTTAAGTTAGGTTAGGTTCCGTTTTGGAACATTTGCACAACAAATTAAGCTCAGATTTGAAAGGTAATTCTACGTTTTTGGGTTAGGTTAGGGTTAGGTTAGGTTCCCTTTTGGAACATTTGCACAACAAATGAAGCTTAGATTTGAATAAAGCACACCAAATTATACTGGAAAAAATATATTTCTTGCTAGAAATGCAGGTCATGGCATTTACTGCATAATTACCAAATGTAATTTCAGGGAAATTCATGATAAGATACTAAATTCAATTAAATTAAAATTAGAAATGCGATGAATTGGGTATCTGAAGCAATATTTTGGTCGCACGCAAAGAATTTAAATTTAATTTCGTGGTTATGAAAAGCATTCGTGCAATGTATTGTGGCCAACTAACCTTCCTTGAAGACATCCATGGAAAGCAAAGTGCAGTTTGCAAATCTGAGATTTGTCCATGCATCCTGAAGGGACGTAAATGAAACCAGTTGTGTCGGCACTATAAATCCAAGGGAAATCCCAGGGATAAAACTCCCTTTGGTCGAATTCTGAAAACTGTCCGTCGAGGGAAACTGAAACTGTAGACACAAATTTTAAGACAAGATTGTTTACATAAATATTGTTCATGATTTTTACAAGCTGTCATGATTTAGAAGAGATAAAATAATGTGATATGTTTTAAAATATATCAATATACATAAAGTTTTGATGTCTCGCGCCACGATAAGTTTCATGGAGACCGTACAAGAGAAAGCTCAGTGCGTGTTCTAGTTGACTGAATTTAAATCAGTTATCACTGTTCAACGTAACTTCCGACGTATGTATGGAAAGAAACCTCCCACTGATAAAACAATTGCCAAGTGGCATAAACAGTTCAAGGCAATCAGGATTGTCTTGTCAAAGAAATCATCAGGTATAGACCACGCGCGTCAGATGATGTCGAACGCACAAGACACTCATTTTTGCCTATCCCCAAAAAGTCGATTCCACAATGTAGCCGCAAAGTGGCTATTCTTAATTCAACAGTTCACAAAATCCAGGATAAACGCCTTCGTCTACACGCTTATATCTCCATCTTGTATAAGAAATTAAACCTTACGATTGGCTGAAGCGTGTGGAGTTTGATACTTCCGTGATGTTAAACTTAGGTGAAGACCAGAATTTTCGGAAGCGCACTCTTTTCACCAATGAGGCAACGCCTTGCACAAAGAAGAAGGTAAATTTGGAGCTCAGAACATCCACATGCTATCATCGAATATGTGCGCGACAACCCCAGAGTGTGTGTGTGTGTGTGTGTGTGTGATGCATAACAGGGTTCCATAGCCTCTCTTCTTCGGAGAGAAAACAGTTACCAAAACAACCTATCTGGATATGCTTGAAAACTTTTGTCATTCCTCAAATTGAAGAAGAATTGGACAATCTTTCAACAAACTGGAGAAGTTCCGTGACCGTTAGATCGGACGAACAGACCCAATCGATCGGACCGCAAGGCCGCTGGAATTGACGGCATTTGATTTTTTCCTTTGGTGATACGACAAAGACCTTCTTCATTACGAAAAGGTGTATGGACAATTTTAGACTATCACTACAGTGTTACCCGAGATATTGAACCGGGTGTGCAATGAAGTCGAGTATCGATTAAATGTTTACAGAACCACCAACGGGGCCCACATGTACAGATTTAATAATAAACCTGCATAAAACTTAAGGTATTGTACTTTATTTTAAAATTTACCACATTACTTTATCTCTTCTACATCATGAAATATAGCTTGTTAAAATCACGGCTAATATTTGTAGAAACTATAGTGTACAATTGTACATATATAAACAAAAATGTCGCCACCAGGACTCCAACCCCAGACCTCCGGATCAGGAGTCGCAAGCACTATCATCACTCTACAGTAGGATAAAAGGAAACACACCATGTCGTATATTTAAATGATCTAGGAAACGCTTGAAGCTTTTGCGTCCAGAGGTGTTTTACTGTATTAACCCTCCCGCACTCGAAGTGATGGCATCGTTTAATTCAAATCTCTCTGGTACAGAATGAGGTTCCGGAGATGGAATAACACGCATGAGCACGTGTAGTTCGAATTCTGGTAGGGGCATTTTCATTTCAAATTAAAACCACGCGTGCTCATGCGAGTTATATATATATATAACCATTTGATGAATTGTATCTTCTTAAGTGAAGATTGGCTCAACATAACTCACAGATTTGGTGTCAATCGGATGAGAGAGGAATGCTCTACCATGAACGATACCATGACCCCGTAGCACAGACGGCTTAAATCAGAGTGAAGACGCGCGAACTCGGGTCCTTGAACTTGGGTCTATTGAAGCTGGCATGAAAAGTCTGACGAATTATTGATTTAAGGTGTCGATGACACTAGGTTACTTCTTAAAGACCATAGGAAGTGTTTTCAGATTTATCAGAAAACGTTTAAATATTAACTAAAATTATTAGTACTAATTATTGTTTACAAAATAGTAGACAACTATAGAAATGTTAAACATCTATTAATTATAGCTTCAAATAAATTTTTTGGTACTTACGTATTATCGGGACTACCAAACTGTTTATTATGTATTTTTGCTCTCGTCATTTTCGTTTAAACTAACGAAAATATCACAACTTAACCTAACCAATCATCAAGGGTGTTCAGTTGACCTAATCGGACATTCAGTTGACCTAACCGGGCATGACCTAACCCAGATGTTTTTATCAATTACGGCGTTATTCTCTCATCCTTAACTTGCCCGAAATGTGACAGTGAGTGCCTAATACGAAAAGATCAGAAGATATTTAGGTGAAATAACCAATATTAACATGTTAGGTCAACTAAATGCTCCGTTAGGTCAACTGAATGCCCTGTTAGGTCACCTGTACGCCCTTGATGATTGGTTAGGTTAAGTTGTGATATTTTCGTTAGTTTAAACGAAAATGACGAGAGCAAAAATACATAATAAACAGTTTGGTAGTCCCGATAATACGTAAGTACCAATTTTTTTAATGGATTAGTAATAGTTTGAAATAATCCTTTAGTTTAAAGTAAGTTCCTTTAGTTTAAAGTAAGTTAACTTTTAGCTTAAAGGCTCATCTACAACAATGACGTCACTAGTTGGACGGAGTCTCTAGAGCACGTGAAAAGTAAACAAAACTTCAAAAATATAATTTTTTTAACAATAAATTTAATTAATTAAATTATTTCATGAAATATTATTAAATTGCTAATATTTAGGTTATTCGAATGTGTAAGTCGTCTTAAAAAATGCTTCTTATGGAGTGACATCCGTACCCTCTAAAGGACAGGGAGACATCAGTTTGTCTTACAAAGCTCACGCACACTTCAGTATTCCCTAAGCCACTGCAACGACAAAGCATACCCCTAGTCTGCCAAATTTTTCACGAAAAGACGAGTGTAGCATTAACAGATCTCAAAAGCAAGGTTAATCCCAGGAAGGAACATTTAAATTCATTACACTTGTCACGGATTAGTTCAAGATGATGAATGTTAAGGACAAATTTGCGACAATCAAGATGCGGGATGAATCTCGAGCCCCTTGGCGCCTGAACTGCGACAACATCAAGTTCACCGCAGACGCTTTCGTTGTAACGACGAAGTTCAACATTGCAGCCGCCAATCATTTTCTCGCCGATCACCACTTTCAGTAAGTTCTGTTATTGCTGATTATTATTTTCATGCATTCCCAGAACCAAACTTTAGACACATTAAAAAGAAATTAATACATATACGTTGCATATAGTCTCTATATAATCTTGTATGTCTTCAATGAATTTAACAGAGCAACTTCAGTCCTCCGATTTAATTAAGGTGTCTATGCCCTGTAGTTACCACTACATCGGGAAAACTCTGATGCGGTAAAACTTTTATAACTTAATTCTCCTGTTCACTGTGTACTTCTCGTGCAAATGTGATGAAAAGAAAAAACTGTAGGATTTTTAAAATTGTGACACTGATAGTTACTACTACTACGTTGAAATGAACAGATTTCGAGAAATATAACATGTTTTCTTATACTGAACCTAAATACTGTATGTAATAGCTCTGTAAATTTTATAAAAATCGGTTGAATAGGGAGAGTATTGTGTTGAAATGTATGTAAAAAGATTTAATTAGCTACTACTCCGTCAGGAGAACGTTGACCCCGCAAATTTTGCATGTGCCGAGATTAGTCCGAAACTATCAATCCTGGAGTTTTGGTGGAAATTGGAGTGAAAATATCGAAGTTTCTGTAGTTACCTTCGTGTTTAGAGAATAGTATCCGTGGGACCTTGTTTTACCCAAGTGTTACTCCGCTGTTTATTTGTCGTGCAAGTTTGGTAACAGTCGGTTGAGAGAGGGAACCACGCTTTAAGGTGATAAAATATATAATTTAAATATAATTAAACAATGTATAACTTACAGTCAGGTCTAAGAAGGGAGTTTCCATACATAAAGTTCAAAGCTTCAAATGCTCCATTAAAATCGCAGTTATTGATGAATTTACCTCCCAAGTAATCGCAAGCCCGTCCGTAGAAATCCGTTGGCTGTAAAATAAAAACATTAGTTACATATCGGTTCCATATTTAACCCTTTAAGGTCGAAATTTTTTGTAGCGTTAAGTTATCAATGTGTGTGTTTGAAACACTACCAGGTACTTGTAGGTTATCTCCCCCCCCCCCCCCCCACCATTTTGACAGAATATTTTCGTTAAAACTAACGAAAATATCACGACTTAACCTAACCAGTTATCAAGGGCGTACAGTTGATCTATTAGTAAATAGTAAATACTATTCCAGAAACAAACAATGTTATAATTAATAATAGATCAACTGTACGCCCTTAATAATTGGTCAGGTTAAGTCGTGATATTTTCGTTAGTTTTAACGAAAATATTCTGTCAAAATTGGTGTGGGGAGGGGGGAGATAACCTACAAGTACCCGCTACCAATTTGTACCGATCGTCCTGAAAGATTACCAGGGGCAAATGGGGCACGGCCTCGACGGGGCCCCCCTTACCCCGGGCCCTATATGCTCTATGTAGTTGCATCCTGAATAAAATTTATAAAAATCGGTGCTGTTTGTATTTCTTTTTACTTTTGGTTGAAATAACTTTATTTAAATATGAAGTGATTAGTGAAAACATTAAAGAATTTTTCGATAACTTCCATTAAGGAAAACTGGTAAAAGGGGCCCGGGTCCCCTGTGACATAACTTGCCCCGACCAATTCAAAACCTTAAAAACGCCCCTTCAGATGTCCCGGCACTACTTGTTTTGAATGGTAATAAAATTGGATCTATACTGTTTAGGGTTAAGTTTAAACTTCAAAAGTTCTTCCTAGACTATAGAACTGCGTAAATATAATTAAAACTATAAAAGTGTTTTAACCATTTAAATAACAAATTTTCATTGGAAATGTCTTAGTTTTTCAGTTGTAGAGAAATGCATATTTAAATTCATAAGAACTATTTACAATACTCACGCGGTTATCCGTGATTCATTCAACCGTGAATCAAGATAACTATGATTTACTAACTGTGACCATTGTGTACTTATCCGTGATCATGACACCGAGTCAACCGTGATTTGGCGTGGCGTTTACATCCTCGGCTCGCCTCCCGCCAGCTCTCCACAACGCGCCTCAGTCAATCTCTCTCTCCGTGCAGTGTAAGCAAAGGAGGGAGTTAGTCTTTGTAAGCGAATGATCGTCACGTCTTTTGATGAATACAAACTACTCGAGTGTATATTATACTGCAATAGAATAATACTGTGTGTGGTGGCACGCGAGGTGGGAAGTCAGTCAGTGGTGGTAGGCAGCAGTGACTGCACTACCCACCCATCGGTGGGGTATACCAAGTTAACTGTGAAATCGGACTATAAGTGATCATGGCCTGCCCCTCAGTCACGGATAACTGAGTGAGTACTGTATTCCTGCACTCGGTTGAAAATTGAACCAGTGTAGAAATTATATTTATATTGTAATCAAAATTAAGGGATATTTTTTATGTAATTTAACATAGGGATTTCGTATTCTGTAATTAAAATTTTGTTTCCAGTTAACTTAATATCTGTTTTAGTCGAACCTGGCAGTGTTGAGCTGGGACTTCAAATTCAGTTGATATATCCGCATTGAATGCAGTGTAAAAATCTTCAATATGTTTACCGTTAGCTGAAGATACATAGAAAAGGAATGGTATTAGAAACAAAACTCGAACATTGAACCACTAAGTGATAAAAAAAATCTGGTACTCTTCCAATATGTGCTCTACCGCGAAACTGTGATCTACCATATTCCAATACGTGCTCTACCGTGAAACTAGCCTTATAAGGCTAACTAACGAAAATATCATGACTTAACCTAACCAATCGTTAGGTCAACTATACGCCCTTGATGATTGGTTAGGTTAAGTCGTGATATTTTCGTTAGTTAGCCTTATAAGGCTAACTAACGTACCTGCTGCTAATCCGAATAATCTAAGGTAGATCACGTATTGGAATGTAAATTTTAAGGTAGAGCACATATTGGAAGAGCACCAAAAATCTATATTGAATGTTCCTTAAATCAAAAAGTATAAGTATTATTTGTATTCAAATCGAAATATTTTAGTAACTAGTAAGTAACTAAGTCCTGCCACTCGTGAAAGGATTAACCTAGCTTTAGATTAAGGGCAATTTATGGCGGAAGGAAAAATTATTACATTTTAATTCGGTTCAATTTATATGAATATTAAAGCCACACTTGAACCGATTTTGAAGAGGGACAAACTTTTTTTCTACTTTTTCCTAAACTTGCAGGAATGTAGTATAGATACCTGCAAAGTTTTATTAGCCAAATATGAACATGCATTTAATGGACATGGTACAAATCGTGTCACTTTATTCACTCAATGTAGTCATGCATGCGAATAAAGAGCTTCTTGTAGCTTTCATTCGAGCATTGAATATGAACCTCAGCCTCCGTAAAATCCAAATTTAGCCCTCTATGACTTCTTGCATTTTGGGGTGAAGGAATGGGATCACCTGAAGATCAGGGCCCCCAGCCTTCTTTAGTGGATCTTCAGGTGAGCCAAGGAATGGTTCGTGATATCAATTTAAATTCTTCAAAATCTTTACTGAACATGTTTCGTATTAATAAATGTGAATAAGCAACTATTGAGGCAGAAAGCGCATTCAGTACTCTAACCTGGGTGAACAATCGTGTCTTTCGTACCAGCGAAGATATACACTTTATCCCCTTCCATTCCGCTTGTTGGATCGACGAAACCTTTCTCCGCTAAACTAAAAGAAATAACCTTAAAGTTAATAATAAAAGTATTGTTAATATTATTTTTAAGAGTTTTTTAATTAACTCTATAATTTTTAGCATTACTATATATAAACTTGATCTTATTTTTGTATATTTACTTCTTTCATAATTCATATATGAGGTATTGTATATGGTACGTGAAGTTATAAAATTATAATAGCTTATTTAATTTGGTGTGGTACTTAAAGTTGGTAATATTACCTAATTGTTTTGTTAATGAGAGAGTTGACATTGGGTGGGTATAGGGCAGCCATGCATAAAACAGAAATTCCATATAATCCATTGGTACAGTGATACACCACTATTGGAAATAAGAAAAAAACATTAGAAATTCTTATAGGTTAATGTTAGTGTTGTTATACCCTCATTTACAACTGTGGCAACCTTTATTTCACTATACTGTAGGTGAGTTCCCTCGTTTAACATTCGTACATCATTGTACAGTGTACACTCACCCTCTCCACACCTCCCAATCTCTCATCATTTTCATCACTTCCCAGTCCATAGTTCACTTAGAAATATCTTTTTTACAGTCAGTTTACCATTTATAGGCAGTTAGTGACCTTTCACTTAAAAACTGAAGGGGGCTTACAGACACGGACATACTGTAATTACTGTATCATATTCTGAACAGTTACATTTCAATACATAAACTTGGAAAGGAGTTATCACTGTAAAAGGTTGTTACACATTCTGGTAATGGCTGGCTATGTATATTATACAGGGTGTCCCAAAAGTCCCTATCTATTTTGTTGAAATAGGCTGAATTTCAAATAAATGTCACACTGACCTGAATACAGATGTATTTCTATACAAATTACAAGTATTACACCATTAAAATCTTTAATTAGTAGTTTCCACATGTGCTCCATCTGTATCTCTGCAAATCTCAAAGCGGGAAGCTGCATTGCGGAACACATTTCCGAGCATTTCAGGGGTTATTTTCTCAACTGCTTGCCTAATGCGATCTCGCAGATCTGGTAAACCTCGAATATTTCTGCGATAGACCTCTGATTTAATGAAACCCCAAGCAAAGAAATCCAATGGGGTCAAATCCGGAGATCGTGCTGCCAAGGGCCTATTTCCCCCCACGTCCAATCCAACGATTTGGAAAACGCTCGTTTAGGTATGTCTGAACAATTCTACAATTCTACATTGTTGAGAATGCCATCTTCAAGAAGTTGAGGTTCTAGAAAATTTTGAAGCATATCAAAGTAAACAGGCCCTGTCACTGTAGTCTCTGCAAAGAAAAAGGGCCCGTAAATCTTAGACTTCGTCATTCCAAGCCACACGTTCACTTTAGGTGAGTTTCTTTCCCATTCAGTGAACTCAGTTGGCTTTTCATTAGCCCAGATGCGACAATCATATCGATTGATTTTACCACAGGTGTGAAAAGTCGCCTCATCGCTAAACAAAATGCGGTCCATTAAATTGTTATTTTGGATTTGTTCGACCAGTTCCGCACACATTGCTGCTCGTTTTGGAAAATCTTCCTCGTGTAAGCTGTGTAACAGCTGAATGTGATAACACTACTTCTTCAGCGTCGAACGCAAGATTCTGTGAATAGTTGTTTTGGGTATGGTCAATTTGTGGGATGCTTGGCGAACTGACATTCTTTGATCGTCTTCGAACATTATGCGAACAGATTCAATGTTTTGTTGTACTGTTCTTGGGCGTCCACTTCTTCCTTCATCGTGCACAGATCCAGTCCTTTTGAATTTGTTCACCAATTCACGAATTGCTTTATCTGTCGGTCCAGGCTTATGAAACCTTGAGAATCGGTCTCTAATTTCACAACATTTCATTCCTCTGATGCGAGAGGTTACTATCATAACGCGTTCATGCACATTCATCACCAATGATATGGATCTGAAAAAATTAATTAAAAATTTAAAAATAATTAAAATAGAAATCTAATGCATGTATTTGTCTAGAAAGGTGCATGCAATCATGTCATTAAAACATTCATTTGGAATTCAGCCTATTTCAACAAAATAGATAGGGACTTTTGGGACACCCTGTATAGAGTAGGTCCTTTCTATATGGATATTAAATTACAATTATAGTAATTATTATAGTAAGCCTTTGTGTCAAGTCTATGTAACACAGTTATGACGATATCATACTATCAAAAACATTTGTAATCATGCGGAAATTATGTTGTATATGCCTATATTCAGAAGCTTAATAAAAGGACAAACGAAATTAGTATGAATATGAAATGAATAGTAAGAGGGGAAATAAAGTGGAAGGGGAAGAATTTTTATGACAACAGCATCAAGCATTAATAATAACAGTAATAATAATTAGGTATTATTATTATTACCATTTTTACTTTTTGGCATTTGGAAAAGGAATGTCTTCAGTAACTTTGAAATTTGCTAAGCTTTTATAGAAGATGAGTGAACATTGATTGATTTTAATTTATTCGGTAGATTGTAGTGATGTACCGATTCCAAAGTTTGACTGATGCCGATTCTATGAAGAACTGCCGATTCTTTGCCTATATTTAAAAATATCAATTCCCTTTTATAAATTTTATTTATCTAATGTAAAAACTTTCAATTTTCATATTTTTACATTTCAAATTTGGGATCACCTGAAGATCAGGGCCCCCAGCCTTCTTTAGTTAGCCTCATAAAGCTAACTAACGAAAATATCACGACCTAACCTAACCAATCGTTAGATCAACTGTACGCCTTTGACGATTGGTTGGTAGGTCGTGATATTTTCGTTAGTTAGCCTTATAAAGCTAACTAAAGAAGGCTGGGGGCCCTGATCTTCAGGTGATCCAATATTTTCGATGTATGAGCATAATAATCACTTACTTAATGTTTTTATAATTCTCTCTTAGTTTATGGTTAAAGGGTTAATGATGTAATCACATACACTTCTATATGTTATATGTGAGGTGTGGAATGTGGATAGATTAAAGTATAGCGGTTTAAATGCTTATGTACAGTAGGTAGGAAATGTAATTTTGTTTGAATAAACGAAAATTCTGAGAGTGCTAATGATACGTGAACGGGATATCGTATGCAAGTCTATAATAATAATGATAAAGTCTAATTTATTTTTTGTGATTATCATAGTTTGTTTTATTTTTATCTAAGGATAATATTTTGGTTTTCAGTCAGCCACTCGTATACTATCGCGATGTCTCTACAGTATTTACCGCTTCATTAAGAGATACAAGATCACTGTTTGAATATGTCAACGAGGTGTCATCAGCATATTGAAAGCCTTTCACATTATGAGAGTTGTGAAGGTCATTTATAGCAATAAAAAAAATACTAGAGTGCCCAAAATGAGTCATTGTGAAACTCCACGTGTAATTTTTAATTCGGAGGTCATTTTGTTCGATGTATTGATTTCTGTTGCGCAGATATGATTTGAACCATTTTAATACAACATCCCCATTTCCATTTGACAAATTTTATAGCACAGTTTTGTTGTAGTCTGTGTTTTTGTTGTTGTAATGGGACTCAAGCTGGAGCAAAAGCTAGTGGTTCGTGCAACGCTTGAACTTGCATCACATTTGTTTGGTGAATTGTTGAGGGATGTTAAATATCAACTGAGAAGCAAATGTGTTGAAACCATTGGGCTGAAAAATCCAATTTCTTAAGAGATGATCATGGACACTTTGGGTGTCTCAAAATGGTTTGTGCCAAAATGGCAATTTTGATTCCAAAATCCCAGGAGAGCCCTCCGAAGTGTCGAAAATGATCATAAAATTTTCCTACACTTAATCAGATCGACGAGGACGAGGCTTGACGTGGTAGCTGGGACCAATGAAGCACAAGTTAAATCATTCCAGTCAAGGTTGATTCGCTTTATGCTAATGTTTTAAAAATGTAAAGATGTTTCTGAAACACCCCTTATAGATGAAATCACGTCGCTTGTTCTGTGGCCCTCCCTATACTAATACTTAGATATAAGGCTATTTTCTTCGAAATATTTTGAGTTGCATGTACGCAAGTTTTTCAAATATCTTTCCTAAAGTGGATAAAATGAATATAGGGCGATAATTTGAAGGTAGTGATTTATCTCCTAATTTGAATTTTAACATACTCGTGCCTCTTTTAATACGCCAGGGAAAATTCTTTGATTGAGGGATGATTTAAATAGTATTGATAAAAGAAGAGAGAAGAAATCTGAACGGTACTTAACTACTGCGTTTGGAATAGAATCGACGTGACATGGTTTGTCTTTGAGGGTGGGAATTGCCATTTTGACTTCTTTGAAAAATGGGAGAGAAGAGGAACGCGTGGAGTGGGAGTAAGCAAGGCATTCTTCATAAATGTGTATGAAAGGTGATATGAGCTGATTGGGCTCAGCCGTTTTTCAGACGATTGGCTACATCTAAAGATTCATTATAAGTGATATTACTTTGGGTTATATTTGTGGAGAAGTAATTTTGTTCTCTTCCTATGTAAAGTTTCGTTGATAGGTTTCCATCGTTTCTTAAAATCATCTTTTATTCTTCGATATTATTGCTGTAGTACTCTGATTTTGCTTTTTAATTAGGTTTAGTCTGTTCCTATAACTGGTGTATATTTCTTGAGGCATAGTACCTTTTTTGTGTATTTAGAAATTAGATGTTTTTGTTGGATGGCTTGTAAGAGAGGGTTATGTAACTATGGTTTATTATGCCTTTTATGAGTCGTGTTTATTGTGGTCACATGAGAAAGTTCGTTGAATGCCTCTTTTAGTATGTCTCAGAACTTAACAAATCTTTCATTTTGTCGTCTGTCCCTTTAAAAACTTTCAACCTATAATTTCTTAAATCTAATTTGTGTTTGAGTATCATGTATTCCTCTTGTGGACTGCACAATGAATCGTTTCTCCCTTACCAATGCTCTTACCTTACACCCCGTTCTACACTGAGGTAGGTTGATTTTCCGCATTTTTTTAGATATCGACTTTGGACTAGTCGAGATAGTCAGGGCTTAATATGATAATAACTGACAAAAAATTTCAGATCCCTAGCTTTAACCGTTTTTTGAGGAAACCGTTTCAAAAACCGTCAAAAAATCGTACCGAAAAATACCGCATTTTTGCAATTTTCGGCCGAAAAAAATCATGCTATTTTCATAAAAAAATCCTGAAAAAAGTTACAATTTTATTGAAAAAAAGTTAAAAAAACATGTACAGAGTCAAATAGACACATTTAGATCCCAAGATCATCATAATTTTTACTGTAACAGCCCTTAGAAGCAAAGGAAGGCCTCATCTGGCGGCTTAGGGCTTTGGCCAGAATGTGTTTGTGCCTTGATTCGAGTCCATAAACAGTATGGGAAGCTTCAGATGTCAGCTTCACGGCCCTTTCAACACTCTGAGAATGTGAAGGCAGATCAGGCAGCTCCAGCTTGTGCCATTCAGCAATGCTTCTTGAAGCTCCTGGTCAGAAAAGTCTTCTGTGAAAGCAGGTTCACAGATGCCACTTTGAGAAAGGTTGATTAGTTCTGACCAGTGGGTAGCTTCAATGTTGATGGCTGTGATCTTCTTCAGCCTCTTCTTGGCTGGCTTCCCACTTCTGAAAGAATAATAATTAATTTATTTTTTATTCCAGTTTAAGATTTAATCCCTATTAGTCTCAGAATTGCTGATAAAAAAAAAAAAAAAAAAAAAAAAAAAAAAACGAGTTCTATAAATCCCCATAATCGAATTTTTTTTCAGAAAGAAGGTAAGATTATTTCCATTATCAGAGGAGAAGGGGGGAATTGGGATAAGAAAATGTGAAAAAAAATTCGATTATGGGGATTTATAGAACTCGGGCCTTTTTTTTATTAAATAAATCTCCATAATCAAATTTTTTTTCACATTATTTTAAATTAATAAATGCTTACCTGATGGACAGAATTTTCTTGAGAGCAGCTTCTCTCACTTCCAAGTCATCAGACTTCATCATGGAGTACAGCACATTCTCGGGCAGCAAGGCAAAAGCATTGTACTTCAGGTTCTTGAAAGCAACACCCTGGATTTCTTCAGACTGCTGCTTGATCCTCTGGATCATGTTGAAGATGTACAGCTGCTGATTGTGGAACTTGCTGTCCCTTTTGATCTCAAACCAACTGACTGCATACACTTCCACAATGAACTTGATGGCCTGGTAAAGCTTATCCTGTAGTTCTGGAGGGTAAGTACCTCTGGTCCACAGACACATCAATCTAATTGCCAAAGTCAACCATCTTGCATGGTTTAATGGTCCAATTTTCCAGGCAGCAAATCTTGGGTTGATTTTGCCCCTGGAAATTCCAAGCACATACTCCAAAAGAAGCCTCTGGTCGCTACTGAGATCATTCAGTGTCTCCTCAACAAATTCCATGTCATCCAGGGGGCCACTGAGTTTGGTGAATTCCACTTGTGGCAGATCTTGGTAGTCAATTTCACAGAGTTTTCCCAGCGGACCAGTGAAAGCAGTGGGACTTTTGGTACTGCCATCAAGATGCTTGAAAACAGCTCTGAAAGGAAGCTCATTCTGATGGAGTGAACAGCCATTGGTGTGCAATTTCCGCTCAATTTTATTTTCCAGAGCTGTTACAAGGCCTCCCTCCCAGCCAGTGTTTGTATTTGTGTTGTCGAGGAGGACAGCTTTCAGGGTATGAACACTGTTAAACTCTTCCAAGACACTAGCAACTTCTTCACCAAGAAGAACTCCAGTCGCACCTTTAATTGGGATGACTCTGTGAGTAAGATATGTTCCACTTTCAGTTCCCGGCTCCTTTGTGAAAGTCAAATGGTGCTCTTGTCCCTTTCCTTTCTTCAGCTTAGTCTCCCCATTTTCATCCTTAACTTCTCTGTACAGCAAAGTGTCCTTGTCAACTTTCCCATCAACCCCAATACAGACTAACTTTTCCAGACCCTCATTGTGCTTTTCATCACTTTTCACTTTCATTCTAGCTTTTTCCCTGTCCATTTTCGATTTATCAACTATTATCTGTTTCACATCAAGGCCAGGCTTAAGCAGGTCCATAGCTTGTAAGTCCAGGAGGAAGGCATTAGCAAGACTTGCCCCAAGATTGGAAGAAACATCACCCCTGATCAGTTCCATGGCATATCTGGGGGTTTTCAAAAAGCTGTAACCTCCACTTGGGTGCCTCCTTGGCTTGAACTCTTCAGCTTCACCACCAGATGGCTGAAATGAAAATAAAAAATAAATTACTAAAGCGAAAATGGGGGAAAAAGTAGGGAAAAATATGGGTAAAAATCGACGAAAATGGGCGGAAATAAGAATAAATTACTTAAACGAAAATGGGGGAAAAAGTGGGAAAATAGGGGGAAAATGGGTAAAAATTCAGGTAAAAAGTCGGCGAAAAAAAGAATAAATTACTAAAGCGAAAATGGGGGAAAAAAGGGGGAAATAGGGACAAAAAGTAGGGATAAATTTGGGTAAAAATGGGATAAGATATAAGAAAAAAAATATATTACCTCTCCTGATTCTCCTGAGCTGGATTCAAAAGAAATATCTTGTGAAGGTGTGGAGGCAAAAGTGGCCAAATCCACTTCCTGCTGCTGTTGAATCTGGCTCTGTAATCTTTCTGCTTCAGCTGCAGCCCTCTGGTCTCTCTTCACAGCAGCTTTATCCACAGATCCCAGCTGGAAAGAGCCCTTGGGTCCTATTTTGGCCCTCTGATCTCTCAAGTATTCCCTCTCCTCTACTGGAACCTGAAATATTAAAGTATATTAAATAGCGGATCTAAAATAAGAGATAAAATCCTGAAAAAAAATTGATTATTAATTTCTATTACCAGGGGGGGGGAAAGGAATTACAGGAGGAAAATGCGGATATTTTTCAATTACAAGCATTGAATTTCCTTCCATTTAAAAGGCACCTAATCGCACTAAGTTAGGCCAGTTAAAAGTTAAAAAATAATAGCATTACCTTCTTACTGGGAGGACAAGTGCAGATTATGTGCTGTGTTTGACAATTTTCTTTCTTGCACTTCACAGCATTGTCATCACAGGGACGAACAGGTAGCTTACAGGTGCAAGCAGAAATGTCAAAAAGTTTATCCAGCTTTTCCTCCAGATTCTGCTCCTGGACTGTAGAAAGAGATTTCCTGTTTATCTCTTTTGCTTTCTTGAAGCACACTTTATCCACCAATTTCACTACATAATATTCCTCATACAGGGGCAGCCGCGGGTTCACTGCCTGCCAGATCTCAATCACATCCTTTGCTATCATTTTAGCAATATCATAGTCTTTCAAGTCCGGGTGGCTGTTTTGGAGGAAATAACTGTACTGAATAACTTGGCGGAGGGTAGGAGGCTCTGTTTTATCCAAAGGGGAAGGCTGGCCACTGAATTTTTTGGCACT
Source organism: Bathynomus jamesi (assembly GCA_023014485.1). Classification (NCBI taxonomy): domain Eukaryota; kingdom Metazoa; phylum Arthropoda; class Malacostraca; order Isopoda; family Cirolanidae; genus Bathynomus; species Bathynomus jamesi. The sequence continues at coordinate 132,747 of JAJOZX010008981.1, forward strand.
ATCACTTCGAGTTAACACTGCAGACTTCGGTTTTTTACCCATTTTTATGAAATATCTGAAAATAAACACAATTAAATGAACGCATCATAAAATAACTTGATTTAATACACATTTTATAGGTAAATATCATTAAAAAATACCAAATAATACAATAATAAACATCTATAATGCATTTACAATAAGTTTCAAGCATCGTTTTATTAAAAAAGCCGAATTTTAATTGATTATTTTGATGAAATAAGGTCCGATATTTTGTTTGTTTACATTGCGCGAATGCCGCGCGCGTGATTTTACACATAAAATTCGGCAATTTTACAATTTAAAAATAATTAACAATCCTCAAAAAATACAATCATTTTCACAAATATGAGCTGGTGCAACGTTTTTTATACATTAATACCTTTCTATCTAGACTAGTCCAAGATCACAGTTCCAAAATCAACCTACCCTAGTTCTACACTAACTCCACTATGCAATTGTGACATTAAACAGTGTTTCTTTATTCACTCTATCATACTCTTTCTCCAAATCCATAAACAGTTTATCATGATACTCATGTCCTCTGTCTTTCCTAAACACAGATGATACGAGTTATGAAGATAAGAGTTCATCCCCGATCATATCTTGTCCCCTTCCTTACTCTCTCACTCATTATCTGTCTATACATTTTATCCGGTACACTGAGTAAACTTATACTCATGTAATTCTTGCATTAGCTTTTGTCACCTTTACTTTCATATAATTTGGACATCGAACCACTTTTGTCCAGTCCTCAGAAATTCTCTACTCTTCTTATGCCTTTTTACATATTTGTAGTACTTCACAACAACTTCTCCACCATATTTCAACATTTCTCCATCAACATTACACTTGCTGCCTTTCAAGTTTTTAAATTTCTGATAGCTCTCGCTCCTTCTGAAATCTTCCCACCTCTCACAATTACAGTCTCATTAACTCTCTCCTTATTTGCCACGAACAACTCTCAAAAATATTCGCACCACCTTTCTCAGACATCTACTTCATCCATAAACAACTCTACCTTGATTATTTTTTGCTCTTACTGTAGATGAAAAAATCCCTCACATTTTTCTTAAATTTCTCGACTTCCTTCCACAACAACTTCCTTTCATCAATAAATTCTTCATTCACACTTATTTCAATACTTCTCTGCTCTATCCTCATTATTCTCTACTGCTTTATTCTTCCTTCTCCTTGCTCTCCACCTTTCACCGTTACTCCATCTTTCTATGTTCAGACGCGTTTGCCCCCCATTTACTCTTCTTTCATTCTTTTTTAAATACCACGAATATAACTTCAGCTTGGGAGCAATCATATGATCTGACAACCCACCACTTAAACTTTTCTGCTTTTACATCATATACATTTTAATATTTTTCTCTAAAAGGGGAAAATAAACTAAATTCTTCGTTGTCTCACATCACATTCAATTGTGTGTAACTTACAGTATGTGCATCTTTGTCTTTAAAGGACCTTTTTCAGCAAAATCCTTTCAATTTTTCACCATATCTATTCCCACCTGGTACTTCCAAAACGCATTTTCACCTCCTCTATTGCACCCTCGCATACAAAGCCGGTTTTAGGCGAGTGCCAGCCCCGCATTTGGGTTGACCCGCTGGCAACACTAAGAGATCACACAATACAGACAGCATTGTGGCCTTGTGGAAACTAAAACTCACTTTCCATTGTATATGAATTAATTATACAATAATTCTTATTGTAATTTTTGTATGTTAATCATTATAAGTCAAATATGTTATATTCCAAAAATCAACGCAGATGATGTTGAATATTAACTCCTTGTTTAAACATAGTTGAACCCTGTTACTTTAGGAAAAATTACATTCCTTTGTTCTATATTACGCAGCAGAGATTTATTACTGCGTCACGATCCCATTCCAAATACTGACCGCCGGACCCCCAGTTATTTTGCACTCAGTCCCGCAAAGCGTACCGCCAACCCTGGTTAAAATTCTGCGCTAGTCTAACTCTTGAATGGAATCCAAGGAAAAGCAGGGTTTTCTTATCGTTTGCTTCAGTGTTTGAGAACTATGGTTTCACCAGCACAACATATTTACACAAGAGGGCCTTATAAGAATAACTAGTACCTTATGTCCACCTAAAAGCTGTTTTACCAAGTTTAGGCTTAGGGAACCGGTAGCCTACCGTTTGGTGTGCACCTAGGCGTATGCAGGAAGGCTTTCAGCTACAGCTGAAAATGATCTAAGCACACTTAAATTGAATATTAAAATAAAAATTAAACAATAAACAAATATCTTTTTAAAGATTAATAAACTTTAAATATTACTAGCCAATTTTCGTAACGTCGAAAAATGAGGTACACCTCATTATTCAACGTTGAATAACGAGGTGCACCTCAATTTTCAACGTTGAAAAATGAAGTACATTGCTGAAAAATGAGACACTTCGTTGAAAATTGAGTTGAAGTAGGCTATAAGTTAAAGTAGCCCTCAGAGCTTGGCCGTTCAAGGCGGCTCAGCTGGGATTCTGAACCCAATCAAAATAAATAAAACTAGCGGAGCGACCCGGCATTGCCCGGGTGGAAGTTGAACGATATATATATATATATATATATTATATATATATATATATAAAATGTCCAGTTATGTTAATTGAATGCCCGATTAGGTTAACTGTACACCCTTGACGATTGGTTAGGTTAAGTCGTGATATTTTCGTTAAAACTAACGAAAATATCACGACTTAATAATAATCTAATCGGGCATTCAGGTGACCTACCCGGGCATTCAATTAACGTAACCTGGTGTGTATATATACACACAGGGTGTTTCAGGAGGAAAGGTCAATACTTCGGGAGGTGATAGTATCGGTCATTGTGAGAAAAAAAGTTCATATGAACATGTCTAATTCTGAATGGTTACGGAGATAGAGCTGTTTGAATCTGATGCGCGCGCAGCTCTTCCTCCCCCCGCGGTGGTCCCATTCAATGGCTACCAAGGTCTCCAGACCTCTCTCCGTTAGATTATTGTTTGTGGGGGTGGATGAAAAGTCAAGTTTACAAAAGAAAGGTGGATACACGAGACGAATTGCTCGCGCGCATTTTGGATGCTGCTGCCCGCATAAAGAAACGTCAAGATCAACTCAGACGAACAACACGCGATCTTCGCACACGAGTTGCAAAGTGCATTGAGGTTGACTGTGGGATTTTCGAAAACGTATTGTAAACTGTAACAAATTTGTCATTTCTGTATCTGATACCATTCAAAATGCCAATGTTTAAACATTAAATGTTAAAAACAGTAATTGGTTTCTCTTTCTTGATTACCATTAACAATGTTTTTGTATTTGTAGATTGAAACAGCTTTATCTCCATAACCATTCAGAATTAGACACATGTTCATATGAACTTTTTTCATCACAATGACCGATACTATCACCTCCCGAAGCATTGACCTTTCTTCCTGAAACACCCTATATATATATATATATATATATATATATATATATATATATATATATATATATATCGTTCAACTTCCACCCAGGCAACGCCGGGTCGCTCCGCTAGTTTAATTTATTTTGAATGGGTTCAGAATCCCAGCTGAGCCTTGAATGGCCAAGCTCTGAGAAGCTGCTTTAACTTATAGCCTGCTTCAACTCAATTTTCAACGAAGCGTCTCATTTTTCAACAATGTACTTCATTTTTCAACGTTGAAAAAACGTTGAAAAATGAGGTGCACCTCATTATTCAACATTGAATAATGAGGTATACCTCATTTTTCAACGTTACACCAGCCCTGCTCGCATAGAGCAGTGGGGCACAAATTGGGGAGCGTGGACAGTCATTAGGAAGGGCACAATAAGATTTATAACCAGTCACAAAAATGGGGGTGAATGACACGAAATGAAAACAAAATAAATTAACTATAAATATTTCATTAAATTGCATATTAATTGTTAGGAATATTACACCATTTACTTAAAATGAAGAACTGATCTCTTCATATTGCTCTCTTTGTTTTTCCATCAGTCGAGACATGACGTCATACCATACCTCCTATTTTAAACTGCACCAACCCTTAAAAAATATATAAGAAGATTAGATACAGTTTTAAATTAAATTCCCTTTCATGAAACTGTGCTCCAGTTAGATTATTAGAAGGAAAGGGGGCGGACTAATTTGTTTGCTTATCCAAGGGGAGCGTGACTGAAAAAGTTTGCAGACTACAAGCATAGAGCATACACACCAAAAACAATTTTGGATTTCTCTTTCTTAGTCACTTTTAAACAAAGACGTCTAGAACTTAATTTTTTCTCAGGCACAGGCTAACTTGTATAGTTTCTCTTTCATTAGCAACGCCTTTTCTTCTTCCTCATGTTCCCTCTCACGTTCACACCATTCAAACTCCTCGTTTCCACTCACTTTCGCTTTACACAAATCAAGTAGATCAAACTTAAGACCCTTGAACAGTTCCACCACTCCTTCCCTCTTACTCCCTGCATTTATTCTTCCCACAGTGTACATGGTCCAGTAATGTGTAATACAAGTATTTAATAATACCCCGGCAAAAATGGCAGCTCCCATGATTTCAGTAGAATGGACCACATGATATTGAGTGGCGAATGCTCCTCCAGAAGACATTCCGGAAACTGTTACAGTCTTGCGATCAATATTATATTTCTCTGAAATAACCATGATTGTATATTTTTTATCTTGGTTTTGATTTACAAACGGTTTGAGTTCGTAATTCACAATTTAAATTAAATGTTGTGTGTGTGTGTGTGTGTGTGTGTGGCTACGAATTACACTGGTTTTCTGAGACACATTTTCCTCAAAGAAAAAAAAAAACCTTGTTGCTGTGTTTTAGTGAATGTCATTGGGTCGTAGATATCACTTTCTAGAATTTGTTATATACAGTACTTCAATATTATGAATCTAGTGGAATAATTATGCAAGAAATAATACATCAGCAGTACAGATATGGAAACTCGTGTTCGAAAGGATGAAATGTTTTTTAACTTCGGCCACTATCAGCTATTTTCAAAACTGATGAACAGAGATGCCAAACTGAATTTTATTCTCTCTATAGTACATTGCTTACTGAGGGATGAAGCGGAAAGGAATTAAGTTTACATGGAGTAGCGTATGAGTTTCTTAAAGTATATATATATATATATAAATAAATAAATAAATAAATAAGAGAGAGAGATGTAGCATGAAATATTTTTAAAATATTTTAAATAATTTTGTTTGATGTTGTCATTCTATTAATTATGCCTTACGCTTTCGCGTAATCTCCGTGTTTTTCATATCTTTCCAACGGCGGTATCAAACGCAAAATATATTTTCACCACATTTCACTAAAGCTGTATTTCGTTGCGGCTGATGTCTTATACTAAGGAGCATAACAATGCTACAAAAAAATGACAAATGATCTGTGAAGAATATTTGCACTACTCTCCTTATAAAGAATCTAGATATTAAATGTTTTGATTTCTCCGAATAATCTTTAATACTGGGGCTGGAAAGGAGTGAGAAGCGAAGTGTTACCATTATTAGGTTTAGGAATTATTTTCGTTTATTAATCTATTAAAGACTACTGGTAGATTTTTCTACCAGCATTTTTTTATTTAAAATTTTTCTGGTCCTTAGTGGGTTAACAGAAGCAAACACGCAAGCAAGGATTAATTTATTCTAAAGGATAAATTATATCTGGGTTCTTGTTTCATTGATAAAATACATTAAAAGTATCATAAATTTTAATAATTAGCCTTCTCCCTTCATACATTATCTGTAGTACAGGTTTATTCACTCGCTGGTAGCCCCAGAGTATCGCTAATACGATACTCTGGGGCTACCAGCGAATGAATCATCCTGTATAATTATAGAAGTAGTGGTGAATTGGAGACTTTTTCTTATTTTAATTTTTATTTGTGTATTTTATTTATTTATTTACTTATTCGTGGAAGGAGCGTGTCTCGAAAAACTAGTGCATTTGGTAGCTAGTAGACATTCTTAAAGAGAGAAGGCGTGGCATGAGGCCATTTCTCCACCAATGATAATAATTTTAGGTTTAATTTTTTTGTAAATCTTTTCTGTCCACGTATGCCAATAATAATAACGTTTTGCACGTATTGTAAATACTACTTTGGAATTAGTTTTAATATTTAAAATGTGATAATAGTTATAGTTACATAATTGTACTTATAACGTTTTAGTTTTAATAATAATAAGAGTGCGTATAGATAACTGAATCTGACTTAATATTCTGACAGTTTTAAAAACCTAGTGACATAGGGAAAACGCTTTACATGCAATTAACATATAATCTAAATGGTTAAAGTGGTAATTTTAATTGAATTTGTTTCACATTGTTTTGGTTTTATATTCTAAAATTTGTTGTAAAACTTATTTACCTAAATTAAATTAGATTTTCAAGTTAAAACTTCCTAAAGGGTGTTCTACTTAAAACCGGCCCGCTGGAGTACTCCAGCGGGCCGGTTTTAAGTGGAACACCCGGTATAACTACCTTGTATTATTTTGTCCATTACTATTTGTTGTTCAGTCCTGAAATTACATAAAAAATATGCATATTTTTATACAGTGAAATTCTGCCTATCTACAGTGACGCTCACACGTATTCGTACAAAGAATTATTTCAGCTATATTCGTCTTTATCTTTTGTACCATGTATAGGACAGCTATGAAAAGTTTACCATTCGTTTGGAAAAATTTAACAAATAAAAAAATTAGTTTAACTCCAGCATATAATGTAAAACATCAAAGAATTTGAGGAAAATAAAAAAGTTAAAATGCGAAAGTTTTTGTATATTCACTTACAAAATTATTTAATACTTTCTGTATCCAGCTTTTGCTTGAATGATTTCGGTGATTCGGTTTGGATATTTTTCTACAAGGTTTCGACATCTCTCACTAGAAATTTTAATTACTTCTTTAAAGAAAATTGCTGCACTTCATTCAGATTCGAAGGGTTTTCTGTCCTTTTTCAAATCAAATCAGAAATTCTAGATTAAATTGAGATCTGAGTTTTGACTAGTCACTCGAGAAGCTTGAAATTCTTTTGTTGAAGCCATTTCATGGTGATCTTACTTTTATGTTTTGGATCATTATCTTCTTGTAGTACCCAACTGCGACTCATTCGCAACTCCCCAACTGAAGGCAATACATTTTCTTCTAAAATTTCCTGATATTTATACGAATTCAAGATTCCAATGATGACAACAAGCTTTCCTAGACTAGAAGCACTAAAGCATCCCCAAAGAAGCAAACTACCACCACCATATTACCATAGGAATGATGCTTTTTTTTCCTCAATGCAGTATATGATTTTCACCAAACATACCGTTGCTCGTTGTTCCCGAATAATTCAATTTTGTCTTTGTCTGTCCAGAAAACTTTCTTCCAGAATGCAAAACATCACTTTCATGATTCTTGGCGTACTTTAAACGAGCTTCTTTGTGCGCTTTTCGTAAAGCAGAGGTTTTCTTCGCAGTACGTTCTGAAATCTTGCAAGGTCATCCACACCTTGGTAGAGTTTTGATTGTTTCAAGGCCTTTCTATTTCTTGATAAGTGCAGCAATCGTCGTAAATAGAATTCGAAATTCTTCTATCTTCCTGTAACTCTTTCCAGACTCGTGTGAGTCGTGTGCAGTAGTAACATACCTCTTAAGATTTGTAGACAGATCAGCTTACCAATGACTTGTACAGTCATACGTCTTCCATAAAGATTCAAAGAGAAAATTTTAGAATTCAAAATTGCCAACAGTCTCTAATCCAGTGGTTCCCAACCTTTTTTAGGCGACTGCCCACTAGAGCTAATTTGAATAACTCGTGGCCACTTCCCATGTTGCTAAGCTGGTATCATGTTTACACCGGTTGGGAACCATTCCTCTAATCAATAAACAACTAACTACTGATTAAAAAAAGTTTTAATTCTTCAAGCCTAAGGTGAATACACGACGTATTAAATAATTTTGTAAATGTACGAAAACTGTTTCATTTTAACTTTTTTTATTTCCCTCCAATTCTTTGATGTTTTATATTATATGTTGGATTTAACCAATTTTTTGGTTAAATTTTTCCAAACAAATGGTAAATTTTGTATAATTATCCTTTGCATCAGCGCCGGCTCTTCCATTACGCAGATCACGCAGTGTACGTGCGGCCCCGCGAGGCGGGACAGCCCCCAGCGAGCGGTATAAAAAAAATTAAATAACGAATGATTGACAGAAATAAAGAAAATGGGTCAAATTTTGATTTTTTTTAAACTCTTGCAGCGCCATTCATTTTATTTCCATATAAAATCTAGCAATTTTTTTGTTAAAATCATAAAAATTAAAATGTAAACAAACGCCTAATGTGTGCCATCAGTTCTGCCATCTCAGACGATGACTGCAGTGAATTGCTGACTTACATACATGAGAAGCAGCTGATAGAGTTATATCCAAACCTATGGATTACTTGCTCTCAGAATTGCAGTCACTCTTCCAGTGACCGTAGCCACAGCTGAAAGGAGCTTCTCCAAGTTGAAGCTAATTAAAACGTAATTCAGGTCAACAATGGCACAAGAACGTATGAGTGGGCTTACCATCATGAGCATCATTCGGGAGGTAGGCCGGAAGCCGTCCTATGATGATATTATTGATGAATTTGCAATAAAAAAAGCCAGGAGAGAGAGGTTTTGAATGTATGTGATAAATATCTATCTAAATAAACTTATTAGATTTTTGTATACTTAATTGTATATAAACCATTTTATTGTGCCCCTAATATATATATATATATATATATATATATATATATATATATATATATATATATATATATATATATATGTACGTATATATATATATGTACGTATATATATATATGTACGTATATATATATATATATATATATATATATATATATATATTAGGGGCCCCAAAGATATTTGCACGTGGGGCCCCAAAAGGTTGGAGCCGGCACTGCTTTGCATGGTACAAAAGTTGAGGAAGAATATAGCTGAAATAATTCTTTGTACGAATACGTATGATCGCCACTGTATATCCATTCATGTACCTCAGTTATTTCATGTCCTATCGTACTGTAGAACATATCATACTCGCAAAAAGGTAAAAACATAAATCTTACCTAGTGTAATTTGACATAAGGCTGGAATTGCCATCACAAGATGCAGTACGACATAAATCTTCAGCATTCTATAAATTTTCACCGAAAGTAAATTGCTAAAACAGTTGTTGCAAATTTTTTAATATGAAGATAATTGATTTTTATTGGAGTTCTTTTTAGAATATTGTATAAGAAAGGATATGACATGGCTCAAGGTTTTAGATCTTGGTGACCAAATGAACAAACAGTCAACATCAAAATATTTTGTTGTAAATATTTTTCTATGGTAAAAAATTGACGAATCTGAAATTGAAATAAAAACTGCAAACTTTCCAGTCATTTAATAGGTAGAGCAATCTGGCTTTAAAAATTGGGAATCATCATGTACACAATTAAATTATTTATCCATTGAGTACATAATTTTATTTTCTATATGTTCCAAACTTTAGCAAAATGTTCACATCTAAGTAAAATCACAATTATAATTCAAAACTTTCCCATCAAATAATCAATTCCCTCTTAAACCAGCTTGTGCTGTCTGTATAACATATAATTTGATACGTTCTTGCTGCTCTAGCTAAATTAATTAAAAAAAACAATCAAAATATAGTTACGGTTCTATATACTGTAGAAGGATAAAACTGTAACGGGTACTTAACTATGCATCTTAACTAAATATGCTAGAACCAAACCATAGTATTTCATGTAGGAATATGTAATATGTAATATGTAATGAATATGAAATATGTAAAAATTTGCTTCATGCTCAGAGTAGCATGGTGGCATTCAAGCCGAATCCTGATGTCATTAATAACGTCATCGAAAGGGGGGAAGGGAGATAAAGATGGTGTGTAAGGGCGGGGGCGCAGCCTCCGGATCTCCCAAAGGGGGATTGGGGGATGAAGTTTTTAGGGGGGCTGAGGGCGGGGGAGCGCAGCTGGAGGATTCCGCATCTGGCTTCCTCGATGCTATGGATGATGGCTGATTACAAGCTATAGCAGGTTAGGCTATACATTCCAGTTCTTGTGACCTACTTGGAGAGACGAGCCGCATTATTCGTACCAAGATAGACAAAAATGGTGCGTTCATTGGAAAGCCTTCTCAATGCTGAATGTTTCTCAAGCACATGCAAATCGGTGAAAGTAATAAGAAGTAACAGTGAGATAATTTACATACGCGAAACAGACTAAGGTTGTTTAAGTTTGAATAAAAGATATGTACTTTATTTGAATCTGGAGTAGGTGAATAAAAAATATGAAATAGCAGAGAAGTGGAACTCTGATGATAATAATAATAATAATAATAATAATAATAATAATATATGCACACCACTGGATCAAGAACAGTGATTAATGATTCGTTTTACCACAGATTTATATGTAGAGTACATTGAAAGTGGTCCCTGGAATACGACAGCCATCAGCCTTCCCATGGGTATGCTGGAAACCTCTCCAAAATAACATTAATAATAATAATATAATAATGAATCAGTGGCTACGCGATACCATGTTGTGCTTGATAGGAGTTACGAACACTCCAGCCTTCTTAATTTGAAAGCCATACTAAACAGGAAAATCTCGCTGAAGGTTTTGAGACGTATAAAAATACAAGAAAGGCCAAGGAAGAAACTAAAAATTACTGTAATGGTACAAACATGTTCTACAGCAAGTGTAAGTTTAGTGCTCAATCAGTATTTATCGGAAGCATCTGTTGAACAGTTCTACTTATTCTGGAAATCTGACCTTGAACGTTACAAGCCCATCTTGTTCACTGTACATCCTGAAGAACTTTATTTGTTTCAACATTATAATGAGATGCTTTGATGATTTAGAAGACTTCATCGTACATCGTACGACGCTATTAAATTAGGATTCGTTTGTAGTTGATAAAAAATTTGCCAACATATTGAGTGAAAACATGATACGTGCCATTACGTTCTGTACTTACGTAATAATGGAGGGTTATTAAAATTAGGCTTCAATTCTGTATCGGACCAAGACAAAAAACAGATCTCCTATGATCAGGACAGCAAAATAGGACCGAAAATTATAAATAATGATTTAAGAACTCTGTCGAGTAAAGATGACCCTGGCCGTTGACTGTGTAATTATTGAACGAATTTTAAAATTTGTTCAGAACAAACAAACAAACAATATATATCTAATGCAAACATGTATTTCACCATTCTAAAAACATCCTTTTAAAATTTGCTGAAGGCTATAAATAAATAAAAGGAGAGAGACAACATACTTTTTTATTACAGTATTCTATTAATATGCCAGAAGAGATTCATAAAGATTGGATTAGAATTTATGCAAAATACTCTACAAAACTAAAATCTTCGACAAAACTATATTAAAATGTGCAAACGAATATGTATGTGTGTGTGTGTGTGTGTGTGTGTGTGTGTGTGCGTGCGTGCGCGCGCGCGTGCGTACGTGTGTGCATGTGTGATCTTTAGTTTGCAAATCTACAACAATATTAAGCTGCAGAGAGTTACGTCATAACTGTCTTTAAACTATTATTACAGAATATATACCACATATATATTTTTTGTGCGGGAAGGAGGAGCCAAGGGCAAACGCCCACAAAAATGCCTCCCTCCCCGTTAGAACGAAGATGAGAGAGCTGAATGAAGGTCCGTAGTTTTCAAGATGTTTGAAAGATTCGAGGTAAATGGCAAGGGGAAAGATGGATTGACAAAGGTTGTTCCATAGTTGACTGGTTGAGTAGATGAAAGATTGAGAATGCCGATTAACCCTTGCATTAGAGAGTTGGGCAGAGAAAAGATAAGAATGCGTTGAAAGTCTGATACTGCAAGCTCTCCTTAAAGGAAGAGGCATACAGTTAGAGTATTCAGAAGAGCAGTGTCCATTATAATAGCTATAGTAAAGAGAAAGTGAGGCAACATTACGGTGAAGAGCGAGTGATTGAAGAAAGTAAGAGACCTGGAATTGATGAGACGAAAAGCTTTTGATTCCACCCGGTCAAGTAAAGCTGTGTGGGTTAATTAAGCCACCCTCGTTACATAAACAAAAGCGAATTTCATAATGTCGACGTTCGACCTTATGTAATTATATGGATTTCAGATTTCAAACTACAATTCAGCTTTTCAGTGAAAATGACTAACCTAACCAGACTAAAAGCCTCCTAAAAGCCTCCGCCTTTTCCTCAGTAGTGTGATTCACTTCCCATTTTAACCATTGCGTGTTATTCTACCCGCAACAAAAAAGAAAAAGGTCCCAAAACAACACATCAATTTGAACATTTGTTTTAGTTCTTATGTATTACTTTTGTAAATTTAATTTAAACTAAATTTTCCTATGAGACCGGACTTATGGGCCACCCTATATGTACACAGTAATTTGGAGTAAATAATTCACAATATATATATTGATTTTTAAGAATAAACATTTTAAAATATGTATATAAATTCTCCGTAAATACAACGTTAAAAGTAAACAAACCCTTCTCAATTGTACCGTATGTATGCAAGGGGCAGTAAAGGATAGTAGTATGTAGGATGTGTATGCAGGAGGGGTATACATTGAACAGTATAGTATATGGAGGTACAACGTGTACAAGAAAAGTGTGTGTAGAAAAAGGGTATACGCAGGACAGCAGAGGATATGCAGGAAGAGTCTGCAAAGGAAACTGAACATGTAGAGTATGTACGGGGAGGATAAAGCATAGTGCTATACACAATATATGTATATATTAGGAATTAAATCTTAAAATTCATTGTTACCTTGATTAACCTTGATTAAACTTGGTTATGTTTCCGCTCGAATTGCTCATTCTGACGAAGGTGAAGCTTGTTGCTCCGTCTTAGACCTATAGCTGAATGTGGAATTCGAACCACAACCCACCACGGGTGGTCAGAAATTATGCTATACATAATATATGTATATATTAGGAATTAAATCTTAAAATTCATTGTTACCTTGATTAAACTTGGTTATGTTTCCGCTCGAATTGCTCATTCTGACGAAGGTGAAGCTTGTTGCTCCGTCTTAGACCTATAGCTGAATGTGGAATTCGAACCACAACCCACCACGGGTGGTCAGAAATTACAGTCCTTGCCCGGATTTAATCTCACGACCTCCCGATCAGCACTCCAACGTCTTAACCACTAGGCCACCAGGGGTACCATTTATCTACTAACCTATTGTTACATCTGATATAAATACAGTACAAGGAATTGACGGCTTGGCGTGGTTAGGTTAGGGTCTCGGGGTTGAATACGCAGGCGGGATAAGAGATTCGGGGTTCAATGCTCGGGTTTGGCACGGGCGGATTAAAATAATCCCTAAACTATACAGTTTAATTAATTATCTATAATAATAAAAGGACGTGTGTGTGTGTGTGTGTGTGTGTGTGTGTGTCCCAGCCATAACTCCAAAATGGAAGCAGTTACAAACATGAAACTTCACACACATATTGATTAGGTCCCGAGGTTGTGCACCTGGATGTTAATAAATTAAATAATTAAAATTACTGGGCCCGAAGGCCCCAGCACCGCGATAAAACTACAGAAAAGAATGCAGCCGTGAAAATCTTGAGCTTTCACATCGTGTCAATATTTGTGAATCTTAAGATTTTTATGACTATAGTTTTACTGACCAAATAATTGAACCCCCAATTACTGTCGGTTCAATAATTATTTGGTCAATAAAACTATGGAAAAGAACGGTCATGAAAATCTTGAACTTCACATTGCCGCCCGTAATAATAATCTATAATAATAAAAGGACGCAGTTACAAACATGAAACTTCATACACATATTGATTAAGTTTCGAAGTTGTGCACCTGGATGTTAATAAATTAAATAATTAATTTAAAAAATTAAATGACGTCATCAAGATCATTACGTATATATATAATATATATCGAAATCTATGGTAAAATTATTGAATACCCGGTTAGGTCAACTGCACGCCCTTGACGATTGGTTAGGTTAAGTCGATATTTTCGTTAAAACGCGGGATATTTTTGCTACCCGCACGCAGAGCGGGTTCTCGGCTAGTAATTAATAATTATGGAAATATAAATTAAATAAAAAAAAAGTCAGCCCCAATCTCACTGTGGGGACCCGGGGACTCAGCTTGAATGATACCATAATCTTACTTTGCATGTCTGTAACTCTCTTTTCTTGCATGTTTGCATGGTATGACAGTAAGTTAAGACTGTGTTTGTAAGCGTTCTTATTTTACTTCTTTTCATCTTTCACCCCTCTCCTATTTTCTCCGACTATTTTTCTGACTTGTCGGCAGTGGCCGGCGGATGATGATGGTGCGTCTTTTTTCTCTTTTTCTGAATGAATGTTAACCCACGAGTGATAGGTGTTCCTCCTTACTTAACCCCTTATTCTCTTCTCTTCTCTTAACCCTCTACTCTTTCCTTTCTCTCGGGCTAACTTTAGAGTGGATCTTAGGGTCTTTGTTAGCCTTAGCTTCTGTAGATCTGTAGAAACCTGTCTCACAAAGAAGAAAAAAATCAGCATATTTTTTTTAACAATCAAAATTCTAAAAGAATGTTAACTTCGTGTAGGTTAAATTTCGAAAGTATTATTAAAAATGAGAAAATGCATATTTTTTTCAAAATCATTTTCAAAATATTTTTTTTCAAAAGCAGCTAAGCTGTTGGTGGGACGTGGTTCGGATTCCCCGTTAAACTATAGGTCTAAGGTGGATTGACAAGCTTTAGCTTCGTCAGAATGAACAATTCGGGAGGGAGCAAAACCGAGGTTAACCAAGGTTATACTGTACTTGGTACTTGTAGGTTATCTCCTCCCCCACCAATTTTGACAGAATATTTTCGTTAAAACTAACGAAAATATCACGACTTAATCTAACCAATTATCAAGGGCGTACAGTTGATCTATTAGTAAATAGTAAATACTATTCCAGAAACAAACAATGTTATAATTAATAATAGATCAACTGTACGCCCTTGATAATTGGTTAGGTTAAGTCGTGATATTTTCGTTAGTTTTAACGAAAATATTCTGTCAAAATTGGTGGGGAGGAGATAACTTACAAGTACCCTGTACTTTTTCCCGCAGTTCAAAAACTTATGGGTGTGAGGTTAGTAAATGTACTATTTTTTCTTACGTAATGGGGCAAAATACTTGGACGTTTTCCAGTTTATGTACCGTTTTCTAATAATAGTAGATCCAGGCAGAATGTTGGCTTTTATGCAACTGTCTAGTGTTTCTTTGCTTCTGTTAGGCACAGCATAGAGTAAAACAGAAGGTTAGGTTAGGTTAGGTTACGTTAGGTTAGGTTATCAAGAACTTACCTCTCTTAAAAAGTTGTTATAATCGACGGCGGTTGTATGACCAATCAAAAATAAATTATATGAAAAACGGTACACAAACTGGAAAAGGTCCAAATACTTACATAGGCATACCAATTTGTTGGTTTTGAGTTACTGAAAAAAATATACAGTTTATGTATAGGGTCATAATACTACCACCACAGGAGCAAATTTAAATTGATTTTTTAACCAAATCTTAAAATGTTTGCAGACGAAATTGTCTTTTAACGGCCACGAAAATAGACGCCAAGGATGTAGTATGTGTTGTATGGAAATTAAAATCATATTTTACCACTATAATACAACATAGACATTGAACATAGTATAAAAGAGCAACATTTAACTTCAGACTATGTGCCTGTACACTACTGCCGCAACACACTTATAAAAAAAATAGTCATAACCGAGGAATACCCAATTTTTATGGGTAAATATGTTAAGTTTTGCGGACACAAGTTTTTTAGCCGAGTCTAAATTTGTTACAAGAATCCTGATTCCCCGAAAGTTCGCCAAATGGGAAATAACTAACCAACCTAAAACGACCACCTAACCTTATGTAACCTAACTCGGACGTAAGACTCACCCATGATTGGTCTGATGGATGGAATGAGCGGATCATCAAATTCCGGTGTCACCAAAACTTAATACTAATCATTTTATGGTTCTTTCACAAAAATGACCAAGAGCACACGAGTGAATTTTAGAAGAGCACAATTTTTTTGCCCTTGTTAACAACAGAAAGCATGAGAAAATATCTTACTGTCCATATAACCTTTTTTGGCTACAGTTCCATATTGCCCCCCCACATTTTTTTATTAAAAAATAGTTTCGTATATATATTTTATTAAAAAAATTGGTGCTTTTTGTTAGTAAAAAACAACCATGGTTTTCTACTTCTGATAAAAATATTCAATATGGTGAGAAAATATTGGTTTGTAATAAATTTTAAAAAGTGCACTTAACTTTTTTATCCTTGACGTTAGTCCTTATGGCTCCGGCTACCCAGGCAAGGTGGGCACATGTTATTACATTACCATTTGTATAATTTAGGTCTTGTGGGTACGGGGGCTCCGCCCCCGTAAAGATCACGCATCACAAATTGATCGGTATAGGGTTTTATTTATAATCCTAATGTTCAATAAAATCATATTTTGCGTGTGGGGCAATACAGAACTGAACCCCGCTTTTTTTCACCAGTGTCACAAAGATGCTACTCAAACTTCGAATCTTGTTTTATAGTTATCTAAGCACAAGTAAGGTCGTTTAGTGTCCTTCAAAATAAAAGGCGTTAAGACAAAATGTATATTACACGATAAAAACAAACAGTTAATATATAAATAAATATATATGCGCTTCGGTGGTATAGTGGTTAGCGTCGCTGACTACAAATCCATCGGGATCGAGACTCGGTGACGGCAGGCGGCACGCAGCAAAACCCAGCTGTTCATCCTTCCACACAATAAAATTTGGTTGGTCGATAAATGGGTACCCTGGGTAGCCTAGTGGTTAAGAAGCTGGGCTGCTGGTGGGGCGTAGTTCGGATTCCACATTAAACTGTAGGTCTAAGGTGGAATGACAAGCTTGACCTTCGTCAGAATGACAAGCTTGACCTTCGTCAGAATGAATAATTCGGGCGGAAGCAAAACCAAGGTTAACTAAGGTTATATATATATATATATATATATATATATATATATATATATAGTTAAAGGTTTCCGTGAGTTCTTTTTCTGCCGTTGGCTGAAGAAGGGATATCTCTATGGCCCTTTTACGTCACTAGGGCATCAGGATGGCTTCGATGCTTTGGGGTAGCAAGCCTTAAGGGATGAATGATGAGTTTACTGCTACGGGTTTTTGTGCAAAGTATGAGTAAGTTCTCATCCCGGACGTGGTCAGTTCTGGGCTTTTATAGTCTCGGTTCTCACGCATGCGCATTAGACTCGTGTCTATAAGGTCGAGCGTCCACTGCAACTCAGTGGATAAGGAGTGGTCATTGTATGTAACAATTCCTCCCCTTTCAAAAAAAAAAAAAAAAAATTTTTCCTCGTCCCAAGGAGTCAAATGCACATCCGAGACAAAAATCATTATCACACCCCGACAAATAAATAAATTACAACTGTAAAGACAAAGTAGAGTGAAAATAAAAACACAGTTAGAGGTGAATCTATACCGGTACCGAATCGGGCCTTTTCCGAACTTTGGACTGTTTCCTATTTTTTGAAAATAAGATATTTAATGTAGATTTTTGCACTGATTTGAAAAATGTATTTTTTTTAATTATTATTTTAAAACTTACACGGTGTTTTAGTTTACGTATAGTTACTATTTTAAAAGTTATATGGTGTACTAGTTTACCTAGTAAATTTCAGCTTTTCTATAGATATTAGATAACGTTAAAACTAACGAAAATATCACGACTTAACCTAACCAATCGTCAAGGGCGTACAATTAACCTAACCGGGATTCAATTAATCTAATCGGGCATTCAGTTGACCGAACCGGGCATTCAGTTGACCTGATTGATACCTACTTGTGCGAATTCATGTGGCGACAGAAAAATAACGGTCGAAATCTATTCACACAAATACTTAGTGACATAAGCCAATATCACTAAAGAATTCAATAATTCTTGTATTAGTTTTCAGTTGTATTGTTATAGTTTTTGACCTAATACAAAATTACAATAACAAACATAACTTTTGAACCGCCCATTTCTCCAAAAAAAGACTTAGATTTTTTAAATCAGCGTAAAAATCTACATTAAATATCCTCTTTCAAAAAACATCGGAAACGGTCTAAATTTTAGGAAGGAAATAGTCGAAAAATAAAGCCACAGTAATAGAGAAAATATATTTTTGTTTTCTAAAGTTCATCCACTCCACTCCACTCAAGGCCGTTAACCCTCAGCTACTATCTTTGGGTCATTTCTGACCCTGAGTACATTTGTTTATTTTATCATGGGAAATAATGATAGTAGTTAAGGGTTAAAAAGTTATAAACCAAATTAATTATACATAAAACCAAATTTTGTGCAGACAAATCAAAAAGAAAGGTAAACGGATAAATTAATTTCATCGAGGGTAAATTAAGTATTCATAACTCGTAAGAATGAATAAATTAACACGTGTGAGGATTACACAAACAAGGATGACCTCTAAAGGAGGTTCTCAGTTAAGCAGAATAACGAAAACTACACAAATGAGATCTTTTTGGTTTGACGGCCGGCGGAAAAACAACGAGTCATGGCTACGGGACCGTCAAATTCTAGACTCTACCAACTGGTAAGGTTAACTGAATGCCCAGTTAGGTTAACAGAATGCCCGGTTAGGTCAACTGTACGCCCCTTGACGATTGGTTAGGTTAAGTCATGATATTTTCGTTAGCTTACTGTCAAAACAAACGAAAATATCATGACTTAACCTAGCCAATCGTCATGAGCGTACAGTTGATCTAAAACTTTCAGGGATTTTGGAATCTTAAAGCGTAAATGATATTCTCTAAACTAAAATGTATAACTGCCTCACTATTTGTTTCTCGAAAACATAAATGTTATTTTTGAAATTCTCGATTAAAACTGGACAATAAAAACAAGTAATGTTAAAAAATATTACAGGCCGTCAAACCGAAAAGATCCCACAAAAGAATTAAATACAATTGTAATTAAAATGAGTAGTTTTTGTTATTCTACTTAACTGAGAACCTATATATATATATATATATATATATATTATATATATATATATATATATATATATATACAGGGTGGTGCAAAAGTCTGGACCCATAGGCGGTTTATATGGAAAAAAATTGTGGCCTGCAGGAAGTTTATTATGAAATGAAATTTAATTAACCATACACCAGTGACTAAATTATGTTAAATTTAACGTTCTAGTTCAGAATTTACAATAAGTGTTCGAATTGATGTC
The DNA here is from genome assembly GCA_023014485.1 of Bathynomus jamesi. Classification (NCBI taxonomy): domain Eukaryota; kingdom Metazoa; phylum Arthropoda; class Malacostraca; order Isopoda; family Cirolanidae; genus Bathynomus; species Bathynomus jamesi. Next base: position 152,125 of record JAJOZX010008981.1, read on the forward strand.
CATCTTCTTCCAAACACTTTTCTACTCGGTTGACACAAGACCTCTGCACATTTGTAAGCATAGTAATATTCGTTCTTATGGCTTCTATTTCTGTTGTGATGTTATCCTTTAGCGCTTGTATTGTTCTTGGTTTGTTAACGTAAACCACTGATTTAAGGTGTCCTCATAAGAAATAATCCAAAGGAGTCAAGTTTGGAGATCTGGGTGGCCATTCAATTGGCCCACGTCGTCCAATCCATTTCCCTGGAAATGTTTCATCTAAAAATTTGCGAACGACCTTTGCGAAATGTGGCGGAGCCCCATCCTGCTGAAACCACATAACTCTCCGATTTTGTAATGGTATTTCGTATAATCGAGGCATAAGGAAATTTGTTAGCAAGTTAAGGTATGATTCACCCGTTACAGTGTCTGGGAAGAAATATGGACCAATTATCGTACCTCCCCACATAGCAGCCCATACCATAACTCTTGGCCTGTATTGCACGTGTCCTTCCTCAACCCAATGTGGATTTTCAGTTGCCCAAAAGCGTGCATTATGTCTGTTAACCGAACCGTTTAAGTAAAAAATTGCTTCGTCACTAAATATGATATCCTTTCCAACTGTCTATGCTGCAAAACCACTGACAGTACTCCATACGACGATCTCGGTCATCCCCATGTAGTTCCTGGACTAATCGTACTTTGTAAGGATGAAAATGATTGGTAGAGGAATACGACCAATAGAACGCCTTGATACACCTGTTTCTTGCGATACTTTCCTTAATGACTTACGTGGGCTCCCTTCCACATGCCTGCATACCCGTGTAGATGTTTCGGGATCAGTTGAACTTCTTCTTCGTCCACTACGTGTTCGATCGCAGATGCTTCCCGTTTCTTTGAAACGAGCGAAAGTCTTGCTGACAGTTCTTTGTTGAATTGGTCGCCTATCGGGGTGCTTAGCATTAAAACTATCTGCGACTGAACGTGAGGTGGCTCCTTCTTTTGCGTACAAAAGCACCAGCTCTATTCTTTCTGCTATTGTTAACTTCTCTGCCATAGGGTAACAATCTGAAAAATATTTAGTAAAATTATAAACAAAAATTAAATTATAAAAACTTATAAAAATCGAAAGATATTTTTATATAGTAAATAGCCTATGGGTCCAGACTTTTGCACCACCCTGTATATATATATATATATATATATATATAGATATATATATATATATATATATATATGAGGGGCGGTGAGAAAATAAGTTTACACGGCGTATAATTTCGTAACTGAAGGACCTATATTGATTATATTCTGCATCAAGTGAATTTGCTAGTCATTGTTGGCAACACTGCACGTCGATTCAGCTGCCATCTACCTAATATTGGTTATATGAGTCAGTTGAATATGGCTGCTAGACTGGAACAGTGCCCTGCACTACGGAGCAGTCGAGGACTTTTACGTTTAATGGCCACTCGTAAACATTCCAGTGTTGAACAATATGCAGCTACATTGATTGTTGCGCCTTTTTGCATGAAGTCTGCGAGCAAAACGCCTTTGTGGTCCAAAAACATGGTAACCATCACTTTGCCAGCGGACCTCACAATCTTGAACTTCTTTGGTCGCGGGGACCCAGGGTGTTTCCATTCCATGCTGGCACGTTTTGTTTCCGGAGTACGGTGATGAACCCATGTCTCGTCTCCTGTGATAATGCTCTCGAGAAATTCTTGACCACTGACAGACTCGGAATATCGTTGCAGAAATGACAGGGCACTGTCCCAGTCGAGCCGCCATATTCAACTGATTCATATAACCAATATAATATATATATTATATATTTTCGCCTGTCTGTCTGTTTCTCTGTCCTTTATGCAAACTCAAACCGTCTGACCTAGAGCTACCAAATTAAATAATTAAAATAATTAAAATTACTGGGCCCGAAGGCCCCAGCACCGCGATTAAACTACAGAAAAGAACGCAGCCGTGAAAATTTTGAGCTTCACATTGTGTCAAGATTTCTAAATCTTAACATCTTCATGACTAATTATTTGGTCAATAAAACTATAGAAAAGAACAGTCATGAAAATCTTGAGCTTCACATATAATTATTTTTTAGGACGACTTCAAACCATTTGACCTAGAGCTACCAAATTTGGCACTGGAACCTCTTATGGGATGAAGAATGTCAACACAGAGTCGGTCAGCCTGTCTGTTTGTCTGTTTGTGCGAAAAGTTACAGGAAGTTAATGTGGCAATGTTTTTTTGCAGTTTTTGAAAATCCCAACAACTTTACTATGCCACCAAAGAAACGGGCAAGTTTGGACAGATCTACATCAGCAGCCAGAAAAAATAAAGAAGCACGGAAACAGGAAAGCTCACAAGAAAGACAATCACGCCTTGAAGTTGATCGTGAACGACATGCAACAGCCAGAGCAAGAGAAAACCTCCAAGAAAGACAATCACGTCTTGAAGTTGTCCGAGAAAGTGTAGCAGCTACCAGAGCAAGAGAAACACCCCAAGAAAGACAATCATGCCTTGAAGCTGACCGTGAACGACATGCAACAGCAATGTGAAATTTATCCCGGGCAACGCCGGGTACCTCAGCTAGTGTATGTATATATATATATATATTATATATATATATATATAAATAAAAAGGGCTTATAATGCAATTAGATTAATTAAAGATTGTTTATAGGTCACCATCCTCGATCGAAATAAATGTCATTCATAAAGTAGATTAATGGGCTTTGTGGGTTTTGGTTATTTAACAAAATAAAAGAATAATTATTTACACTGATTAACAAGTAGTTTATAGTGAAATGCGCAACTATTACAATTACTGAATTTTGAGAATTAAAGAGCAATTACATTGTAGACAAAAAGTACAGTGATTCACTGGTATCAAGATGCAATACTTAGAATGATAAAATATGGTAATTAATTAATAAATAATAATAAGCCGACATGCGGTATCACGTTAGTTACATAAAAATGAGTCCGATACGCTGTATGGAAGACACTTTAGAGAGCCTACTCGGTTGGACTGAGAGAGGGTTAGGCTGAATGGAAGGTGTTAGCTATATAACACAGGAACCTAATACGACACTGTATAACACGGTAGGCCGAGTGAGTTAGGCCTATGTGAAGTGTTATAGATACTGAGTTTAAGTATGCACAGCTGTAGGGCGCAAGAGACTATTAGCGACACTTTTTATGAGTTTGTAGTAGGCAGTGAATAGAATAGAATAGAAAAGAATAACCTTTATTGATAATAATAAAATAAATGCATTTTTTCAATTTACAATGACATGAATAATTGTGAAGCTCGACTATTTATTTAATTTAATTTAGCCCTTAAGCTTTAGGCTTTACTGGGCTCTTATTAAAAATAAGCAGCTAGTTGTTATTAATTAATAACAATAAATAAATAAATAAATATTATTAATAGTTAAAACATGTATTACAATATTAATGGACAATATTAAACATATTAGTGGACATTAATCCTAGATTTTTGTTAATATGCCATTATTAATCGGGATTTCAACTTGGTTTTAAACAAATTTACATTCACAATATTTTTTATATCGGCATGCAAGTCATTCCATAGTTTCAATCTAATGAAAATGGGTAGTTTTTGAGATGAAGACAATCTAAATTGAGGTTTAACAAGCCTTGATCTATTTCTGGCCTGATACGAGTGGATTTCTTGATGAGTTACAAAATATCTATTTACCCATTGCAAATGAATGATTTTGTTCTTACACTTGCACTTGTAAATAAAAATAAAATGTGCCAGTTTGGTTATATCGTTGAGCTTTAGTAGGTTTAGCTCTTTAAATAATGCACTAGAGTGATCAAGGAAATTAGCATCAGATAATAACCTTATTGCTCATTTTTGGATGACAAAGATACCATTTAATGCGCTGTTGGCGGAGTTCCCCAAACAAGGGTGCAGTATGTTATATAAGGAAGAAAAAGAGTCAATAAAACTTGTTTAGGGACTACATTTCTAAGTTTAAACATTATAGCAATGCTCCTTGAAATCTTTTTCGCGATATAATTTACATGATCACTCCATTACAAATTCTTATCTAGCATTACACCAAGAAATTTTGTTACAGTACACTCCTTTATGGCGATTTCATTAACATTAAGTTCATCAAGATATACATTTCTTTTATTAGTAAAAATCATGAAATTTGTTTTACTGGTATTTAGGAAGAGTTTATTGGTGGTCAACCATTTCATTTCATTGATGAATTCTGAATGAAATATATTCTTAGCTGTATTAACATCTTTGAAAGAAAAAGAGAGTTGTATCATCTGCAAACATTATGAAGTTCATTATATCAGATGAACGTGGAAGGTCATTTATATATAATAAAAATAACAGTGGACCCAGAACTGAGCCCTGTGGCACACCATGTTTGACAAGCGCTTTAGTTGAGCAAACCTTATTTATTGATACAAAATGATATCTATTGGACAAATAACTTTTAAACCAATCACTGATTGCTCCTCTAAAGCCGTAACAATATAATTTAAGTAGAATATTATGGTCTATTACATCAAACGCCTTACTCAAATCCATAAATAGTGATATCATTATTTCTTTGTTCTCCTTAGCTATATTTACATTTTCCATAAGATTTAAAATAGCCATTTCCGTTGTTTTATTATTACAGAAGCCATATTGATTTGGGATAATAAATTGTAGGATTCTAAATATCGCTGCATTCTACTTTTTACAATTTTTTTAAAAACTTTGCTGAACACTGAACGAGAGGCTAAGTGATCTTCTCCGAAAGATGCCTGAAGACGGATTGTTTTTTACTTCATCCATTAACCATTCGAGGAAATAGAAAAAAACGTCAAAATATTTTTAATGCTTCTCACGGTATAAATGATGCAGGTGTAAGAGAGAGCTTTTGTCAGCGTTTTCGAGCGGTTGTAATCTTGTTTGGGTAAACAGAGAAAATCCAACTCTGAGGGCAAGAACAAAGACTTTTTGTGGTGTTTCAACGCAGGTACGAGGAGACCTTCGTCAGAAAAATATCTTTTTGCTGACGGTGCTGAACTCCGGTGTAGGTAAGTGTTGTAAGATAAACTCCAGGCTTTCTATCGTAATTTAAGGCGTTTGTACGAGCTCTCGAAGCTATCACAAAGTTGACCTTTTGTGATGGTCACAAAACGAACTTGAGAATGTTGACACAGCTGCTACACATATGTTAAGGTAGTCGTCAGTTATAGGGAGTCAAGAAACTTCAATTTTTTTTTTTAACTCAGAAGACTGCATTTCGTTCCATATCGCCAGAAACTGCAATGGTTCACTTTCCATAAAAATTGATGAATGTTTAGGCTCTGAGCAGAGGGGTTGAAATTTCCTCCATTACACGTATAATGGGGACAACGCTAACGGCTAGTACTTCTTCCTTATTCATCTTGTAACGTATTCATCTTGTATTTTTCAGTGAGATATTCCTAAAAGGAGTCTGTGGGTAAACTGTAATGCTTTGTATCATAAATTTGGCACTCTGGAATAATCTTGCTCAATCCATCTTTACCCCTGTCTATGACTCTAATCTTTCAAACGCAGAGTGTCAAGGCATCTCGAAAACCTTGGACCTTGACTTTGGCTGTCTTCCTTCTCTATGGGGGGGGGGGCGTTCGCCCTTGACTTCTCCTTCCTGCATAAAAAAACCATTTGATTGATTAGTCCGACATCGCCTCAGATTGTGGGAAATAAACTTCCTTTGGGAAAGCAAGCTGCGAAAAATGCTCTGTATGAATTGGTCCACAATTAACCCACCCCTTATATCTCCAGTCTAACTATAGAGTAGATCAAGTCTAGCCTAGAGGGGTCAGCCTAGAGATTCCGGAAATGGTCCAGAGCGGGCAGATAAATTGAGGTCCACAGTAGGATTCCTCACCAAGTTAGGTTAGGGCAATCTACCTTCACCTTTGTTAAGCTATGAGTTGATGTTGGGTCTTAGGCCACAATGTAGGCCTAATTTGTCTGACCCAGCTTAATTTAATGTGATTAATTTACTGGGTTAAAAACTCAATTAGTCACTTACTGTTTGTTATTGGAGTCTCTGTTCTCCGGTTGTGTAATTGTCGAGAGCGTACTTGCTGGTGGGGATCTTTTTCGTTGTCCTGTTCCCTTCCCCTGTTCCGTCCTCTCGCCCCGTTGTTCGTTTTCGTTCCTTTGTTCTCTTCTTCGCGGGGCTTTTTCCACCAGCGTTGTCTTGGTTTTTCCTCGGTTGGTTGAGCGGTAATGTATATCTATTACCGAGCACGCTCTTGTCACACAGTATATAAATACTAGTGTGGAGAATAACTCTGGTGAGCAACCAATTGGTTTCATCCACCCAGTTATTGACATAAAAGGAATTAATAATTGTTAGATTAACTACCTACCTACTCAGTGAACCATTTTCGTTACCTCCCAACTACCCACTCATCAGTTTTCCATATACTGGGGGCCCCAAGAGATAAAAATTTTGGTGTCATTGTCACCAATTTTTATGTCTGAGTGTAGACTAGCTAACTATTTGACTGTAAATGCCTGTTAATCTGATTAACAGTGCTTATCCTCACCTTCTCATGGAGAAGGTGTAGCATTTAATTAGAAGAGAAAATATACATCCATAGGATGAAACTGTCTATGGTCTTTACCATAAGAAAAGAAAAAGTGAAAGTTAGAAGATAAAATTACAATTCCCCAGCATCTATTTTTTGTTGTAAAAATAGTCGCGCCTTTAATGCTGTTGTCGCTGAGGTCTTGTGTCTGTCAATGTTGTAGTAGGATGCGTTACCACTCCTACTGTCAAAGGAATAGTTACTGGAAGTTCAGTGTCTCCAGTTGTTACTGTCAGTGGAGAAGGTTCTCCAAAGTCCATTGTTTTGGGTCCAGACTCTAAAGGGTACAAAAGAGAAATGTCTCTTGTTGTGTCACCCGTTGAAGTCCTTAATTTGACCACTCTTGTTACCCCGTCTGCCCCTGGTCTGAGTTCTGAAACTCTAGCCAGAGGCCAGTATTGTCTTGGAGTACTGTCATGTATGAGAACAAGGTCCCCTACCTTAATTGTGTCAGACTAATCCTCTTAGTCATTTGTTTATGTCTCTCCCTTAGACCCATCAAGTACTCAGTTTTCCACTGTTTAATGAAATGAGCTTTAACTCTAGTTAAATGTTGTAACTTAGTCTGGAGCTCATCATGTCGTTGAGTCCAGTTTGGGTCTTCTGAAGAGTCTATATTGTAGTCCGGCAGGAGACTAACTTGTTCTCCCGAATCAAATGATTTGGAGTTAATGGTTCCGGGTCATTAATGTTGTCACTCACATAAGTGAGTGGTCTATTGTTGATGATGTTCTCAATTTCAGCCAGGAGAGTGAGCAACCCAAATAAGTGTATCTGTTTTTTGCCAATTGCTTTCTTCAAGCAATTCTTTACTGTTTGTATATTCCTCTCCCAGATAGAACCATACCAAGGAGAGGCAACCGGAATATACTTCCACTTTATGTTTGAATTTTGTATATATAATTGTGTGATTTCATCGCTTAACAAGTCGTGGATGACTTGTTCACCAGCCTTGAAATATGTAGCATTGTCAGTCCATCTTGGGTACTGAATGTCGTGCACAGAATCTCTTAAAGACAGCAACAAAAGATTCTGCTGTAAGGTCCTCCACAACATCCAAATAAACAGCTCGTGAGGCAGCACATGTAAACAGTACAATGTACATTTTTTGTTCAGTGTCACCCACCCCTACAGTCAATGCTCCTGTATAGTCAATGCCTACAGTCTCAAAGGGTCTGTTGAGAGTAACTCTCTCCTCTGGCAAAGCAGGAGGATTTGGTTTCCTATAGGGCCTAGCATGAATACGCCTACATGTGATACACTCACTCAGGACTGTTTTAACAGTGATCCTTCCCTTGGGTATCCAATAAGTTTTTTCTTAATGTAGTTAGTGTCTGTGGTACCCCCATATGATATACATCATTGTGTGTTTTTCTGATGATTAATGTTGTCAAATAGCTATATCTAGGTAAAAGGATTGGATGTTTGCTTTTGTATGACAGTTTTGATTTGTCTAATCTCCCTTTACACCTTAGAAGGCCTTCCTCATCTCTGAACAAGTTTAGATCCACAACTACTGATGGTACAGGTTCTTTTGTTTGTTTCCCATTAGTTAAGAATTCTAACTCTTTATTGTACTCTTTTTGTTGTGCATGGCCTATCCAGTATTTGGTTGCAACTTCTGTATAATTATGATTATTTTTATTTAGCTGTTTGTTAATTGTGGTTAAACAGTTGTGAGCAAACCTCAAACAGTAGGCTGTAACCCTGACAAGTTTACTGAATCAGAATACTGTTCATAATTAGTGATTGGTTCAACCTTTTCATTTGAAAAGATTAAATTTAATGTCAAGTTAACTTGTTCCACAGGCCATTGGTCTGTATTACAGAGCCACTTAGGTCCCATAACCAAGTTTTGTTTGACTTCAACAACTTGTAGGATAAACCTCTGGTCAGAAAGTCTGCTGGATTTTGTTTAGTTGGAACATAGTGAAAGTTTACTTGTAGGCTTTCATTAGCTTCAGCTATTTCTTTTAGCCTATTCTTACAAAGATATTCTTACTATTAATGCTATCATTCCGTATCCAGGCAAGACAAATCTGACTGTCAAGCCAGATGTGGATATGAGTTAAGTACACATCATGGTAAGCATCCTTAAGCAATGAAATGGTTTTTAATGGCTAATGTAGCAGCCAATAGTTCCAATTGAGGTATGGTTCGGGTAGGTTTTGAGAGGTGCAACTTTCCCTTTTGCATAAATTAGATGACTTTCTGTAGGGCTTACAAGATACGCACAGCACCCATAAGTTGTGTGCTTGCATCAGCAAACACATGAAGTCTCTGGGGCTTATCCCTAAACCCACAGCACCTTTGAATTTTAATGTTCTGCACTTTTGTTAAATCACAGCTAACTTCTTCCAAGATTTTTGATTTCATTTGTTATGGATCATCCCACCCAACATTTGTCCTCCAAATTTCTTGGAGGAGAATCTTTGATTTTATTGTTGAAGGCAGGAATAGACCCATAGGATCAAAAATTTTGGAAGCCTCTGATAATATTTGTCTTTTAGTATTTGCTTCCTCATCAAGTTTAAAACCTTTAGTACAGATTGAATCATGACTGTTAGAAGTTGCATCCAAATACAGTTCATACCTAAAGTTTTAACTCTGTCTGATGGCTCAGTAAGACCATTATTATCCTTTAAAATCTTTTTGTTTAAATCCTCATCATTTGAAATCCACTCTCTAAGTTCAAAGTTACCTTGTTGCATAATGTTTTGAGAGTGTTCATAGACTTCAGATAATTCAGATTTTGTTGTTGTTGAGCCTATTAGATTGTCTACGTAAAAATGTTCCTTAAGGAAGTTCAATGTTAAAGAGTTATTAAACTGGTTTAAATGATGTCTAATTTCATGCTAATAGGCTAGGTGAGCAATTGGCTCCAAACAACAACATAAATCTATAGGTTATGAACCCTTTATTCAAATCAATGGATCCTTGAACCATAAGAACCTAAGTTGGTTCTTATCATATTCATTTTTAAGATTTATTCTCAAAAAATGCCTTTGAAATGTCACTTTGTACGGCATATTTGTCTAACCTGAACCTCAGTAAGATCTTCACAAGGTCAGAAATGAGATTAGGACCCTCAATCAGGCAATCATTCAAACTGTGTTTATCACTGTCTTTGAGGCTACAGTATATACTACTCTGAGTTTTGTTGTTGGGCTCTTGTCGATAGACCCCCCTGTGGTTAAATAATGACAACCATCTTTTTTAAAAGGGTTATTGTTACTTCTTCAATGAAGCCTTTCTGTAGCTGTTCTTTGAAGACATCACTGTAGTTTTTAATATTATTATCTTGTTTGAGTTTTTTCATTACTTTATATAAATGTCCTTTAGCTACTTTGAGATTGTCTCTTAAGTTGACAATTTATTTTCCAAGGTAACTCAATAAAATAACTATTGTCTTTGCACTGAATGGTGTCTTCAAATCTTTCTACCATTAACTGATCTTCTGAAGTTTGATTTGTGTCATGTATACCCCAGATTCTAGCAACCATAAAGTTTGAATTGCCTCATCCAAAGTTTCATTTGATAATGATGAATTAATGTTCTCAGTTGAGATAATATATTCAAAGTGTTGCTATTCTTACAGGTGTTATGTAGGACTGAGTTGAGGCACATACTGTAGTATTTGTTGGTCATGAACTGTTTTGGTTTAGGTCTAGGTTGTATTTGGATAGATCACCCAAAGGGGCTATCCCTGATGGAGTCTGAATAGCTATACCATTACCTATCTCTACTATGCCCTTATGAATAAGATTAATATAATCTGCCCCCATTAACATTCCAATGTTAGCTACTGTGTTGTTAGTGATATGTCTATCAGCTATTTTGTAGTGTTTTCCCAAATGATTTATGGTTTGTTCTAGTTTGGGTATAACCAGTTTGTTTTGTCCTACTTTAGAAATAATAACTGCTTCAATTTTCTCTAATTTATTTTCTAAATGTAGTTCCAGGGTCAATTGTCTTATAGCTATTTTTGTCCGAGTTATCCTTAACAAAGGATGCAATATTGATTATTGTTTATTCGGGTTTGGTGTCAAACCCAATTTATAACTACATTTTGTGAAACAAATGTTTGTTGAGAACAACAGTCTATAAGACATCTCACTCACTGGAGTAGTGCTACCCTCACTATCACTAAGTCCAAAGTAATAGTTTGGTAAAGAATCTCAGTGTTTCTTGTTACGTTGTTTGAACAAACAGAATGTCCATGAAAGTGGCATTTCTTGATTACCTTTGTTTGGGGGAGGTATCTTTTGAGTTTGAGTACTATTGTTTTGGACACTTTGGTGAATCACACATTGATGAGACATGTCGTAAACTTTTACAAAACTTACACTTGAATCTTAACCTAGATTTACAGTCTTTCTTATAATGTCCCTGGCCAGTACACTTTTTACACAGGTTCAACTGTTCACATCTTTTAGCTCTTTGGTTAAAGTCTGAATATTTGTCACACCCAGTACTACTGTGTTCATTACTTGCACAAAATTTGCAATGTGGTGTGTAAGTTGAGGCAGCAGTTACATTAAAGTTCTGTAATGTAGGTGTTCGTGTATTACAGTTGGTCACATTGATTCTACAGTATCAAGTTTTGTCTGTTTGGCTGTAGCTAGTTGGTCTCTGGGAACAGTCTTTGGTTTATCCATAGTCTGGTCTTATTTTGTGTTGGAAAATCTCTCAATTTGTAATTAGTTAGGATATTGGGGAAGTGTTTTCTTATATCTTCGATTAGGATAATTTTCTCCCGTCTTTAGAATTAAAATATCTTTAACCCTCAAAGGAAGGCACCTAAGTACTATGCCTTGTATAATCCAAGATGAAGCTTTTAATATCTATCTCATTGCTAACTAGTTGTCCTATAATAGCTTCTAATTTTGTATAAAATTTTCCATATCACTAGGTTATCTTTTATGGGTGCAAATTCAAAAATTTGTTGAGATAATTCATATACAATCTCATCTTTATTAATGTAATTACGTTTTAAGAGATCAATAGCTACTTCATATGAATTCCCTACGGCTAGTAATAGGCTATCAGGTTATAGGCTGGGCCTTTAAGGGAACTAGTTAAGTAACTAACTTTTCAACAGTTGAAATATAAGGTTTATTACCTATTAAATTCTCAAATTTGTCAATGAAAGATGGAATTGTACCGTGTCCCTTCAAATGTTGGTACTAGCAAAATGGGTAACTGAGCCCTCAATTCTTGTGACTCAGGATTTAGCATGCCACTTAAATTTTGTTGAAGGTTAGCTCTACTTTGATTAAAATCAGATTAGGTTTTTTTGGTGTTAAGTCAGTCAACGAGACCGTAGTCTCCTTATTTGCTGTTCATTGAGATTACCTGATCATCATCATCAGCGTAAAGGTCTATCAATTGTTTCTTCAGCCATTTCGGATTCAACTAACTCTGAAATACTCTCATTAATGGCTATTATTTCCTTCTTTTTAGTTTCAATTTAAGAATTACACTCTCTAAATTTTCCTTACCTGGTTGTGTAATATTGTTAAAAGTGTTCACAGCCTTTGTAACAGCTCCCAACTTTGCCCCCCTTTTCTTTTTTAACTTTTTCAATTCCGCACTGTCCATGTCTAAGTCAAAATTGTTTAAACTGGGGATCGTAATGAAATAGAGGACAAGAAGAAATTACCAGAGAAAGAGAGCACAGACAAAACAGTCAAGTTTAAATTTGGTTTAATCCCCCCAAGTACTTGTGTGTCACTCAGGTCTAAGCTTATAAGAGAATGAGACTCCTTAAATGTAATGTTTCCTAGTTAGGCCCGAGGTTGTAGACCTAATTAGGCTTGATTAGGTTAGGCTTAGGCTTAGGCTTAGGCTAGACCATTTAGCCTAATTCTGCAATTTTTGTTAAGTAAGGTTAAGGTTTGTAAATTTCCCACACACGGACCACCAATGCGAAAATGCTCTGTATGATTGGTCCACAATTAACCCACCCCTTATATCTCCAGTCTAACTATAGAGTAGATCAAGTCTAGCCTAGAGGGGTCAGCCTAGAGATTCCGGAAATGGTCCAGAGCGGGCAGATAAATTGAGGTCCACAGTAGGATTCCTCACCAAGTTAGGTTAGGGCAATCTACCTTCACCTTTGTTAAGCTATGAGTTGATGCTGGGTCTTAGGCCACAATGTAGGCCTAATTTGTCTGACCCAGCTTAATTTAATGTCATTAATTTACTGGGTTAAAAACTCAATTAGTCACTTACTGTTATTTATTGGAGTCTCTGTTCTCCGGTTTGTAATTGTCGAGAGCGTACTTGCTGGTGGGGATCTTTTTCGTTGTCCTGTTCCCTTCCCCTGTTCCGTCCTCTCGCCCCCGTTGTTCGTTTTCGTTCCTTTGTTCTCTTCTTCGCGGGGCTTTTTCCACCAGCGTTGTCTTGGTTTTTTCCTCGGTTGGTTGAGCGGTAATGTATATCTATTACCGAGCACGCTCTTGTCACACAGTATATAAATACTAGTGTGGAGAATAACTCTGGTGAGCAACCAATTGGTTTCATCCACCCAGTTATTGACATAAAAGGAATTTAATAATTGTTAGATTAACTACCTACCTACTCAGTGAACCATTTTCGTTACCTCCCAACTACCCACTCATCAGTTTTCCATACAAGCTTTGGCACTCTTCTTTTCTACCACTCCGAATGGCAAACACTCAAGGAAAGCAAGTCCCGTCGATCCGCCATTCAGATCGCAAACAAGGCCATCTTCGTGTCGAGCCTATAAGTTTTACAACATCGCCCAAGAGGACGCCCTGTCTTTGAAGATCGAAGAGAAGGAGAAGGGCAGGAGAGGTCATATTTCCGGTGTCGATGTGAAGTTGACCATCAAAGAAACTCAGAAGCAACAAAAATGCCTCAGTCGAAAGAGAACCCACGAAGCCGAGCCGAAAGAGCGGAACGAGATGGCAACCCCCGAATCGAGCAGCAGCAGTAACAGTGCTAAGAATCCACGTTCAAGGAAGACAGCTAACCAGGAGAAGGATGCTCACACGTCGCAACTCCATTGCCGCGAAGTAGATACCGGCCGGCAAACATACCGACGCCGGAATTAACGCAAGTTTTGGACCAAACGAAAGGCAGTGATCGACCCGCTTCCTACCTTGTAGCAGCCACCGCAAAGAGCCTGGTTCACGAAGCGAATTCCTTGACCATCAGTCAGACCTCCATTCGGATGGCTTGCAGAAAGATCAAGAGCAAATTGCGAGCAGCATCAAAGAATGCTTCGATCCGAGGTCCCCATTTGTGGTTCACTGGGACGGGACGATGCTGCCTGACATCACGGGGATAAAAACAGCCGACTGTCTGCTCGTTGTGATGTCTGACCAGGCCGTTTCTAAGCTCCTCGCGGTGACAAAACTACCCTCCAGAACCGCAGAATGGCATCGGCTGTCGTGACAGCCATCTGACCAGGTCAGAGCATGTTCTTCAACACCACCACCAGTAACATTGGACAGAGAAGAGTACATGCGTCCTGATCGAGAAGAAGCTGAACAGGAATCTTCTGTATCTGACCTGTAGACCATCACATGCTGGACATCATGCTGAGAAGGTCTTCATCAGCCTATTCGAACCCTCAACAGACCCAGACATCGTTCTATTCAAGCAATTCCATCAAAATTGGATTTCCATCGACAATGAGAAGCCAAAGCTCCTCTAAGCTGTGGATCCGGAGATCTGGCCGATTCTTCCGGGTTAACAAAAGACTCTTGGAGTTATTTGGAGCTTAAAGGTGGTCAATGATTTGGCAGAGCACGGAGTTGCTCTGATTCAAGACTACAACATCTCCATCACCAAAAGCGAGAAGCAGAAGCAGTACCTGCTTCAAGTCGTGGAGGACCAGCGACGGAGGGAACACTGGTAGAGGGTTTTAGAAATTCAACCAGGTGACAATGGGTGGTTTGCGGATTGTGTTCGCAAAAATTACAAAGACCGAAACATCGAATCGAAAAATGTACTTTGTAATAGGCGCCGGAAGCGGGGGGCAGAGGGGGCGGATGCCTCCCATGAAATTTCGTTGGGGGACAAATAACCTTTTTGTCCCCACAAAATGACCCCTATTAAGACAGATAAAAAAAGACCATCAGAGAGAGAGAGAGAGAGAGCACTATA